>JAEIFP010000938.1:0-130317 GCA_018903935.1 Drosophila insularis
GATTTTGAACATCAGACCCTCCAGCCAAACTCTATCAAAAGCCTGGGCAACGTCGAGAAAGACAGCCGCACAGTATGCTTTTAGTTCGAATGCTGTTCGTATTTCGGATGTTATGCGATTGACTTGTTCAATTGTACCATGTTTTTCGCGGAAGCGGAACTGGTGTGAAGGGATTGTGTTCTCCGATGCCAGAAATGAGTTTAGTCGATTCTGGAGGACCTTTTCAAAAAGCTTCAAAAGACATGGGAGCAAGCTAATTGGCCTATAGGATGATGGCTGGGTTTTGTCCTTTCCCACTTTAGGTATCATGATGATAGTTTTCCATGTTCTTGGGAAGTAGCCAAATCTTATTATAGTGTTGAACAGTTTAAAGATGTATTGTATGGCGATGATAGGGAGTTCTAGGATCATTTTCGGTGTGATTAGGTCATGGCCAGGGGCTTTTTTCGGCTTTTCTCGTCCGATTGGAGTTCCGAGTACTCACTATCCGTTACTTTCCGTTACTAATTGTTCTATCCGCCGGTTCGTAGGCCTGTCAACAGGTTAAGTGTTAGTAGAGGCGTGTTGAGTAGATACTCTTGCTGCAGCTCCCATCATCGACTCAGGTGCAGAGACGCACTCTTCTGCAGCATCCAGTTTCGGCGAACAGTCAATGTGAGCACTCATGTAAATTTTAAATTTAAACCAATTTGTTTAGTTGTTTGTAAGCCTATATGGGCGATTCAGTACTTGAGGTCTTGTTAATAGTGTGAATAGCACTGGAGAGTGATCGGAAGTTAAATCTAGCAGTGCATCCGCAGTGATCCGATTACGCGGAATCCTATTGGTTACTGCGAAATCAATAAAGTCAGGCACTTTCTGTGGATCTGTGGGCCAATAAGTAGGCCTACCCGGTGAGACGCAATCCATCTTATTGAGAGGGTTGACTATTGTGTTGTACAACTGCTTGCCTTTAGGATTTACCAGGCGAGATCCCCAGTGCGTATGTTTGGCGTTGTAGTCCCCTGCTGCAATTAAGCGATCTCCGAGTGTGTTAAAGAAATCGGTAAATTCCTTTTCAGAGATTGAGAAGCGTGGTGGGCAGTACAGGGTAACCAATGTAGTGTAGCAGCAGCTGGTTTGGACGGTTACATCAGTGCTGTGTTTAAAATCTGTTGAGGAACGAGTGTTTTATACGGTTTTTGATTAAGATACCAGTCCCGCCATGAGCTTTTCCGTCTGGATGGTTTGTTGCGTAGAAGGTATATTTTGGTATTTGAAAATTATTTTTTGATGTTAAATGTGTTTCCGATATCAGCAAAACGTCGATTTCGCTTGAGTCTAGGAATAGTTGCTGTTCATTTTTTTGCTTGGAGATTAGCATTCCAAAGACATAGACGTAGGAAAGCCATTATTTATTCTCGATAAGCTTCTGGATAAGCAGGTTTTGATTCCGCATCAGTTCCTGCATACAGTTTTACATGAACGTCATAAAAGTGGTCGTGTTTTGATTGAGTGAGATCAATAGGGCCTCTAAACCACTTGGAGTTTGCTGGCGAAGTTCTGGTGCGCTAGGTTGCGGTTTCTATAGATGGTGGAGTGACGCGGGGTCCGTATGTCCAGTTCGGAGCACACTAGCGAAGGATACACTAGGAATGGTTGTAGCAGGCATGTTAGATGATCTAACAGCCTTGGCGATGAATACCTCCGGTGTATGCCATCTTTATGATGTTCACCGCAGCCAACACACACTGACCTAAGATTGCAATTGTTAGAGGTGTGGTTGTATTCCCGTCAGTTTTTACACTGCGGTGGTTGGTACCTCATATGGGGCTCCTCTAAGGTGTTTCTTCTGTGCGATAGGAGCTGAAGGTTGCAGTAGTTGCTGTCAACGAACTGACGGTTCTGGTCGGTGCAATCGGTGACCCAGTTATCGATATTGATGGAGAAGCACACTGCTCTCTCCACGGTAAATTGCTGTTGATTGCTAAGTGGCTGGCACTTTCGGTGCTGTGTAGCATTCTTACGGTAGCATTCAGTGGGGTCGGCGACACCACCGAAAAGTACGCGTTGTTGCGTTGTACCGAGAGTCGACGCTCACGTTGTTGTTGTACAATTAGTTCTTGTAGCTGTTGCTGGAGGGGATCGAGAGAGCTTGGGCCGGAATTGGTGGACATGGCTTTTGTAAAAATTACGTGCTTTGTTGTTGTATTTATTGCTATTAAAAGAAACTAATAGCAATATAATTGTAAATAGGCGTCTCTGAGGCGACTGAGAGCCCTACACAAATTTTTGCGAACGCATTTTTTTTTTTTTTTTACACTAATATTTTTGCGGAATGCCTTAAAAAAAACGTCTGCACAAGGCGGCGTTTGAATGTTATTCCATTTGAAAAAGAAAAAAAAACCAACTAACTCTGCGGTCACGGCAAGATTCGCCAATAGATTTTAGGCGGCTATGCCGTACTTACACTTTGTAGAGTCCAATCCAGTCAGCAGACCTGATGATGGGTGGAGCACTAGAGGCTGCTAAAATTATTAAGAAGGGTGGCACTTGCTTCTCGTTACCAACGTTATGACTTTTAGCACCTACTATATAGAAATTTCATTATAAATTTTAGGCTTATAAATTTGAACACATGTTTGTACGATACTTAAAGAAAAAAAAGAACGGCTGTTTGAGGGCCCACTATGGGCTTGGCGTGAGGTGGCATCAATGCTGGATTACGAATCTGCAGCAACGTCTTCCCACCAGAAATCTCCAGACTTTGTTGCGAGGGGCTATCCCGTGTCCTAAGGTGAGACATCCACTCCAAAGAGGGTCCGCCTAGGAATTAGGCTGGCTGGCTACGCTCCACATAATGATATGTGTGCGCACTTATGGCCAAATCGCTCTCCAACAATTTATCTTCTGGTCAGTTCATGGTCGACATTTAATTGGTCGTAGTCCCAAAAGTCCAACATGAAACCATGGATGGGGTCGTCGACTGGCAATGGTCGCTCTGGCCTTATAGTGGCTAACACCTTGCATTTAATTCAGGCAAGACAGCGCTGGCAGTTGCATATTATTTTCGTGGAGGTTCCTTAACTATAATTGGAACTCGAAAAAAAGAAGCGTAGACTTATGTAATGGCCACGAGGGTACCGGAGTGTTACGTCACTCCACGTGCATTGCTTGCAATTGCGTTTTTTTTCCCTCCTCTTATTCGCACGACTGCACTCTAGTTCAGACCATTCTAGACTCTCCCACACCCTTCAAGCTCAATTTTTGGGCACTTCTATTTCATGAGCTTTTCTATGGAAGTGGATCGTGTAAGCTCGGTTCCCAAAAAAAAGCCCATGGTCAATTCGCCGTAGAAATAATGTATGTCAAATATATCGTCTAGCAAGCAGATTTATAAAATTTAAAGTTTGAAACAGTGCACACTTACAGTAGTAACATTCCTATTCCAATTCCTGCGATACTAAAATACTTTCATTTCTATCCTTCTAGTTCATTTCTTTCAATTTAGTAATTGTGTAATAATCGTGCTCTAGGGACTTTGTTTTATCTAGTATGGGTGTATTGAGAACACGCTTGTCCAAAGAACGCCCCCAAAGACTGTTTGCTATCCGACATTCAGCCGGAATGTGTTGGCTTTGGCCTGATTTGTGGTGCTCTTGCCTATCGTAACATCTGATAAATAGGGACTACAAGAGAGACTACCTATATAGGCCGAACCTGACCTCCTCTTGGATGAAATAAGATTCTTTGACTAGGTGGGGATGTACATGATCTGGATTTATTCCGGGTTGTGTACATTACATTTTCAAACTTTTGAAATAGATGGCTTATGCTTTACAACGCTAGTAGAACATGTCATTGATACAAAAACCGCCAAGCCTATTAAACAAAAATGTTATTATTTTAGGAATAATAGAAGAAGCACCTGCGTCATCCTGGTCTTCCCCATGCATTTTGTTAGTCAAACAAGTAACGGTAAAAGAGGCATGACCGATACCTAATCTAGAAGGCTATTAAGTTGACTTCCCCCTGTGCATTGTGTTGTCTTTTGGCAAATCGGTCTAGAAGATTCATCGAAAGGAAAGACTGCACTTACAGTTCTCAAGCGACCATTGTGTCAATTAAGGAGAATGCCTTTCGGACTGTGCAATGCTTCCCAATGTGTCATTTAATGGACCAAGTTATTCCGTATCAGCTCAAAGCTCAAGTATCAGTCTACCTTGATGACCTGGTTGAAGATTTCGACTTTGCACGGGGGAACAGTGTGGCTTCGATGGGTAGAATTGACGGAGAGCCTGACTGGTGGGGAAGTCATTTTCAATTACAACTGCTCGATTCGTCACATCGCCAGCTAAAGCCTGAGCTTCGCGAGCCTCGAACGCCGTTAAGGCCTCGCACACGGCATCAAATTCGGAAAGAGACATCGTAGAGTGTTCTCTGAGCTATTACGAATCGAATTGGAACCAACAACTTCCTCGAATTAGAACTCTGAAGAGAGGAGATCGAAACGAAGCAATAGGTGGACTGTATAATTTAAGGATAGAGGAGTGAGAAGAAAAAATGCCACCTTTTTTAATGAACACATCGAATAAGCATAGATAGAATAAATGAAATTATAAGGATTTATAATTTTCCTCGCCGTTGCGTGAATAAATATAGGGATATACACTGCGCGACAACCGATTAGCACACCCTGTTACCTCTCATTGGAAATTTAAATAACAAGTAACTGTAAATCTCTATCATGCTCTTTATATTTTTCTATCATTCTTCTGCATTTGTACTTAGTATAAAAACAAAAAGCATGCTCTGGAAGTTTACCGTTAGATTGTCTTGATTTTTTCTTAGAAATATATGGAAAAATCATGCTTTTTTTCTGCGACAGCCGATTAGCACACTTCCCTTTTAGTGTGGATTTTTGTGTGAAAGCTGTCGGATCTGACTAATTAAAGAAATTTATTATTTAATTTGATCAATTTTGAATTTAATAAATCGAAGTTACCTAATTATGGGAAAAGCAAAGCAGTTAGATGAGGACGAAAAAGGTCGAATAAAGGCTTACATAGAGTGTGGACTCTCAATCTCTCAAATATCGAGAAATATTAAGCGCAGCCGTAAAGTTATTTCCTCATTTTTAAAGAACGAACACTCTTATGGGAAAAACATGAAAGGTCGGCCCTCTTCCGTAATAACAGAGGCTGACAAGCGACTGATTCTGAGGAACGCGTCTAACTCAAGAGACTCTGCGGCTAAAATTAAGCAAAAATCTGGCGTTAACTCGAGTGTGCGGACTGTGCAACGCATTATTAACAACGCGAAGCACTTAAAACGCCTTAAATTAAAAAAAAACCACCTCTAAACGCAAATAGAAAGATGCAGCGGCTCGAATTTTGTCGATCGAATATGACCTGGACTAAGGAGTGGCGACTTGTTGTCTTTTCGGATGAGAAAAATTTAATTTAGAGGGTCCGGATGGCTATTCGTACTACTTTCACGATATTAGAAAGGAAGAGCTTGTTTTAGATCGATTGCACAGCTGTGCTGGTGGTGTCATGGTGTGGGGAGCAATAACCTATTATGGAACCATAGAGCTGCAATTTCTGACAAGTCGAATGAATGCCACAGCATACAATGGAGTATTGCAAACGGCTTTTCCCGCAATGAAAGAAATTTTTGGACCCCTGAAGTGGAAATTCCAGCAGGATAACGCACCTATTCATACGTCCAAAGTTGTAAAGTCGTGGATTGGACGTCAAAACGTACCTTTGCTAAATTGGCCCCCATACTCGCCTGATCTGAACATTATTGAAAATGTTTGGGGATGGCTGGCACGGAAAGTATATGAATCAGGAAGGCAATATACCACTAAAATAGAGCTAATAGAAGGAATTAAAAATGCCTGGGGCACCATTTCATTAGCCTACATTCAACAATTGTATGACTCATTACCCAAAAGGATGTACGAGGTCATACTTAACCGTGGTGGCACAACACATTATTAATTTTGTTTATAAATAAGTTACAACAGACTGAATTAACAATAAAAAATTTTGTGATGCTATTCGAAGCCCATTTTTCTACATATTTCGACATTTTCCAGTGGGTGTGCTAATCGGTTGGCGCGAAAATTTAAGTCGATTTCTTATATTAATTTAGATAATATTCTCTTAAAACGTTATTAATAAAGTTAATCTCTTAAATATTATTTTTCTTTGTTTAAAAATATGTGAAGTCCTAATGACACAAAATTCATCCCAAAAGCATCACGCAATTGGCTGATATTAAGCTTCAAATGTAGGATGCATTGGGTGGGCTAATCGGTTGTCGCGCAGTGTATAATCGCTTGGATATTAAAATTTATACAATGTGGAAATATGATGAAATTTATAATAGTATTTAAAAAATAACAAAGAATCTGTTGATTTGATGATGACGTAGTAGGCAGCAAGCCGAACCGATTTATATCGTCTGTAACTTGTGTTCTATATATCCGATCAGATTAAAATTTTGGGATCTAAGATTTTATATATGTATAATACTATCATATTAGTAACTTTCATGGGAATACTCCAATTTTTGCAATTTTTGCAAGAATGTTTCCTCCAGAGCTATAAGATATAGTGGGCCGATTCCGCCAATTTTCTTACTTTATTTTTCCCAGGTAATAAAAAGCACCCAAAAAAAATTTCATCCCGATAGCTCTTAAGATGGCTGAGTAAAACGCATACGCAGAGAAGGTCGGACAGACGGACATGGCTATATCAACTCAGCTTCTCATGCTGATCAAGAATATATATACTTTGTATATATACATCTGACCAATTTTATAATACCCTCTGCAAGGGTATAAATTTGGAAAAATTTAAATAAGTAGGATTGGGAGTGCCGATAACTTTTTAATGAAGAGGAAAAAAAAAACTCGGAATAAATTTTCTTTAAACGGACTAGGTCAATTTCATGGATCTGTAAGGGAAAAATAAAAATGCACCGAGACAAGACAAAATATAAATTCCATATACATATATATATGCAATTATTCTTATTATTTATCTTTAGAAAATATTTTCCGAATTATATTTCTGAATTTGGTGAGCTGGTAAATAATTAAAAACGCGCGGGAACTTCGTTTAAAACTATGATTGGTTTTGGTTAAAAGAGCAAAGTGCGGGTGGTCGTGAAAAATTCGCGGACTAGAACAGGAGTTTCTAGTCACTCTCCTCAGTATTCACTCACTCTCATCGCATTCCGTTTTGTGAAAAATGCCTTCCTAACCAGTCATAAGATGTCATAAATGAAATAAAATTTTATTTGTTTTGCGACTACTCTTTAAAATAGAACAGTTTTCATAGTCGGTTGGGTAAGCGGGACTAACCACATCTAAGTTCCCTTGCCGTTATTTAGATTCAAATTTGTATTCTTTCTTTATGTCGTGGTAAATTGGCACCTTAACAATAGTGATAATAGTGATACCTTAAACTTTTGGTATTGTTTTTAGTTTTCTCAACGCGCATTAAATTTATTAATAAATAGCGGTTTTACAATTTCGTCATCTCAACAACTTATAAGTATATCTTAACTTAACGTTTTTTGATGATCCCGCTCATATTAAAGACTTATTCTTATTATTTATTTATTTATTTATTTATTTATTTATTTATTTACGTCAACTAACACAGCAGGCGACGAAAAAGCTTAAGATAAAGACAGATAGTAATTAATTTAAGAAGATAGCTTAGCTTTATACACAACTAAACATCCCCGACCCGGTAGAAGTGTTTTATTTGCATAAGGTGCCAGCTATGCCCCGATTCACAGCCAATGTGGTCAGGGATGAGTTGCAGCCAATCCAAGTCCATGATTAAAAAGTATAACGCGAACAGAAGTGACAGAAAGATGAGGAGAAAATAGGTGAGAAAGGTTGTTAAAAGATTGGCAAAAAACACGAAAAGGTTCGTGAAGAGAGTAGTTAGTCAGACATCTACTAAGGTGAATAGGAAAAAAGTTTCTGGTCCGACGTGAGGGAACACAAAAATATAGCGTATCTAGTAAATTAGTAGAAATGACTTCGCCGTTGACTAGTTTATGGAGAAAGAGAATGCCAAAAACGAGCCTACGGTTGTAAAGTGAAGGAAGATTAATAAGAAGAAGTCTGTCAGAATAAGAAGGTAGGCGAAGACTCGGGTCCCAATTAAGACCGCGTAACGCAAACTTAAGGAATTGCTTCTGTACCGTTTTAATACTACGCTGGTGAACATCATATTGCGGGTTCCACACTGGCTAGCAATATTCGAGAGTAGGGCGAACTAACGAAGTGTATAAAACCTTTGTTACATAGGGATCATCAAATTCTTTGGCCCAACGTTTAATAAAGCCAAGAAGGCTGCATGCTCTATTGACAATTGAAGATATATGAACATTAAATGAAAGTTTTGGGTCAAACATAACGCCTAAGTCTTTTAAGGATGGTACACAATCTAACAGAACAGACTTAATAGAGTAATGAGCTAGGAACGGAGACAAACGACTGAAAGTCATAAAAGAACACTTTGAGACATTAAGGTGTAATTTATTAACGTGGCACCAATCACAGAACGCATCGAGATCTGATTGCAAGTACTGTTGGAAAGAAGGATCATTATAGGAACAACAAATCTTGACGTCATCCGCAAACATGAGCACGAGTGAGTGAACCAAGGCCAAGCGTAAATCATTTATAAACAGGGTAAATAACAGTAAGCCCAGATGACTGCCTTGGGGTACACCTGACGTAACTCGAATAGTTTTAGATATCGAGGAACGAAAAGACACCTTTTGGGTTCTGCCAATAAGATACGACTTTAACCAAGCCAATAGTTTCGTGGAAAAACCCATGATGTTAAGTTTCGGGAGAAGCATAGAAATATCAACCGTATCGAAAGCCTTACTAAAGTGAGTATAAATAACATCAGTTTGACACTTTTTACGGAAGCCATGGTGTACAAGGGTAGTCAATTCTAAAAGGTTGGTAAGCGACGAACGACCTTTCATGAAGCCATGCTGACAAGGAGAAATATTGGATCTGGATAGGTGTTGAAGGGAAGACGTAATAATTTTCTCAAACAGCTTTGGTATTGCCGAAAGTTTGGCAATGCCACGGTAGTTAGAAACATCCGATTTGCTACCCATTTTAAAAAGCGGAAAAATAAAAGACTCCTTCCAAATATCGGGAAAGCTACAAGTCTCACTCGATATAAAGAATAACCGAGATAAAGGCTTAGATAGGGAAATCGAACACATTTTAAGGATGCAACTAGGTATATTATCAGGACCGGGAACGAAGGAAGACGTCATAAATGACAAGCTAGATATAATACAGTCTTCAGTAATACTAGGAAAAAACATACAATTTAAATGTGGGATTGAAAAGGGTTATGGTGTGGGATCCGAAACAGTAGTAGAATAAGTCGACTGAAAGAATTTAGCAAACAGATCTGCAATATCTGAATCATTATTAGCAGTCTGGTCATTAAGTCTGAAGGTGGAGGGTAGTACATTAGAGCGTCTTTTGGAATTAATAAAGTTGTAAAATCTTTTGGGGTTCTTATAAACTTCATCCTTACAGCGAACGACAGAACGACGAGAGCCTACGTGTGAACCAGACTGGCGCGCTGGAGACGGTAGAGACATTCACATAAGGAACGCATTTATCAATTAGAGAATTAAGAGCAGAGTAGAAAAACTTCATTGCACAATCTATATCGCAGCACTCAAATAGAAATGACCAACCAAAAGAGAAAATAAGGCTATTAAAAAGATTGAAATTTGTCGAGATGAAGGAATTAAGAAAGACAGATTATCATCAACAAGCCAAGAAATATTAGGCAAGTTGAAATCACCTAAAATTATTAGGAAATCACGATCTTAATCTGGGATACTTCAAAGTAGGACTGTATTCAATAACATCAATTCTGGTCACTGTATATATTAATAATTCGCGCAGAACGTGGGGCACGACCAATAATTCTATGAGCAATTTACTCTGAAAACATTTGGGGAAATTCCCAAATGATGGGTCGTCGCACTAAGCTCGATTAGTCCAACCATGTTTTCAATTTATATGGAACAATCCATCTGCTTACAAGTAATTGTAGTCTAGTAAGGTCTTAGGGTAAGCTACGCCCAAGTAGGGCCCCATTGTTTTTCTTTTTTTATTCAATACCCCGATGGAGGGCACATTAAAATATTCTAATAGAAATTTAACTGTAGTTCATTTTGCTCATTTTGTTCGACTTCTCTCTCTTTCTGGCTACTGTCTTGGCGAGGTTGCAGGATATAAGTAGGCAGAGCAAGGGTGAGATGGAGTTTAGGCATAGAATTAGAGAAAAAATCACTTAGCAAAAAAAAAACTTTCACTCGTTGCAGAGGACGGACGTGTTTTTTTTGCGCTTATCAACTTTTATTTTTTTCTCGCGACTAAATACTTTTCCATAACTTTTAAATTTATTACCGGTTAAATTAATTAATAATAATTTCAGCATCCGAATTTTATTTTCATTTTGCGAATACTTGCTGTCGCTTTTGTTTAAATTTAAATAAAATCAAAACATACAACAATACTCGCATTAGCGGTGTTGTTGTTTTGCTTATCTCTTTTGCTTTTGTGTCTTTACCGTTTTTAACTAACTCTCGCGCTCTTGCGTACAAATTGTTGTTGCATGTGTTCAATTTGACGCGCTCTCCCGCTCTTTCCTATTCTTGATTGATTTGCGCCAGGGCCCGGCACAAAGAGAGCCAACGAAAACTGTCAATGTATGTGTGCACTTGCTTGTGTGCGTAAGTTGTTTTACACTGCGCAAATTGCATGCGACGAAAACAAGAAAAATAAAAGTGCGATAGAAAACCAATAATTTCGAATTAATACATTTTTTCAAAGTCAACTATTTGCTTTACTTCTATATTATTTGGATAACTTTTTATCCGAAGGAGATCTTCTAAATAGTTATCTGTTAGACTGTTTCGAATAGAATACTCAATTAAAAATATTACTTCATAATATTTTTGGAAAAGTTGCCAGTTACATGAAAAGAATAATAAAGGCATTCATTTTTTTATGTGTAGCGATCGAGCAAAGCGACATAGATGTGCTCGCGTCGAAATGCTGAGGGCAACTAAATCCACCCTCATCCTCTGTGTGAGGACTTCGGCAATCGTTCGGTTACACGCATACGAGGTGCCGAACGTGTTCGTCCCCCGGGGGATATGAGTGCCGGGCTCTGATTTGCGCTCTCGTCTTTTGCCTACCCGCGACTCTGTGATACGTGTTTTTGTTTTTGTGTTTTCATCTCTTTTATTTCTTTAGTTGTGAAGGCTTACTCTGCACATTAACCCTTGTGTCAGAACTGGTCAGTATATTCTTATTCACAGATTTTTTACCTTTAGAATTTCTATTTTTTATTTTTTGTATTTCCTTTTAATTAAATTAAACTTTTTGATAAAATGGTTGTCTGCTCAAAAAATAATTGTATAGTTGCCACTAATGCGGTTGACTCCCATGATTATATTCTTTGTTGGTTGTGTGACAATGCGGTTCACGTTAAGTGTGCAGGTTACACAGGCAGAATCAAGGAGTCTATTGCTAAAGGTGGTGGCTTAAAATATGGATGTGATGCTTGCCGGGAGGTCGAGAATGAGATGCGCTCTTTCATGAGGCGGACTAGAGATAGTTTTGACACCTTAAGGGCAGGTTTTAATAAACTCCAAGCGGAGTTTACTGCGGTGGAGACTCAGTTCAGAAGTTTATCGCTTATGAATGAGTCTCCGAAACGTAAAAGGACCAGTCCTTGGGGTGTTTCTGTATCTGTAGATCCGCCAGCATCTCTTATCGTCCCCGACCGGTCTCATGCACCGTCCACTTCTAATGTACAGCAATTGATATCGTTTAAGAGCCCGGTTGTGAATGCTATTAGTAAGGAATTACCGATATCACCTGGGAATGATCTCTTAAAAACGATGCCTATTGTAGTGTCCGATAAGTCCGGGCAATTACCCATTCCAATGGAAATTGCCGATAGTTCTAAAAGTATCGAGGGCCCCGTAAACAAGCTGACTGCTGCAGTGGGTGACTTGTCCAACGTTACTGCTGCGGCTGACGCTTCGGGACCGTGGCCTCTCGTTGGCATACCACCAAAGAAACATATATTTGTTTCTAGGCTAGACCCTGTTGTCACATCTGATGATGTAATAGCCTATATTCGGAAGACAGTTAACGTCTCGAATATTGCGGTGGAGAAGTTTAAATTTTCTTATTCTCGGGACATTTCGTCCTTCCAAATTAGTGTTTCTGCCAATATCTTCGACACCATATGTCGAGAAGATTTTTGGCCGAAACATATAATAGTTAAGGAATATACTGTAAAAAAGAAAAATCGGCAACCGATTCGCTTGCCAACAACAACAACTAATACTATTCCTGCCACATCAGCATCTGCTGGTGTGTCAAAAAACTAGCTTCGTCCCTTAACCTGGGTTACCAGAACGTTAGAGGACTGAAATCTAAACTTCCTAATCTCTATGTAGATAGTCTTTCTTTTGAGAATATCAGAGAGACGTTTACAGAGACGTGGCTTAAACCTGATATTGCTGATTCATCGGTTTTTCCCACAAATTTTTCTATATTCAGACGTGACCGGATTTCTCGCATAGGTGGTGGCGTTCTGATAGCTGTTGATGCTGCTTTATCATCTGAAATGATTCAATTTTCTAGTACCCAGGAGATTGAGTTTGTCGGTGTTAAAGTAAATTTTAAATCTTTTAATGCTTTTATTACTTGTTCCTATATTCCACCTTTGTCAGACATGGTGGTATATTCAAATCATTTAGAGGCAATTCAGTTTGTCTCCTCTTTGGTTTCCAGTCAAGACATGCTCATAGTTTTAGGTGATTTTAATTTACCCGCTTTAGCATGGTCACCAACAGATGAATGTCCCATGTTGCTGCCCTCTTTGTCACATGACTTTATTGATGGCCTTCTAGGCTTATCTTTATCCCAAGTCAATCCTGTCTTAAATTCTAATGGAAAATCGTTAGATCTTATTTTTGTATTGGATTCTTCTTATTGTGAGGTTTCTAGGATCGAACCATTTGTTCTTCCAGAAGACAAATTTCATCCTACATTAAATTTAAAAATTGATCTGCCCTTGCTTTCACCATTACTTGGTTCAAATGAGTTACCTCTAACTAGGTGCTTTCGTAAGACTGACTTTGCCAGCCTTAATGAAAACATTGCTACTACCGATTGGTCTTATCTGTACAATTGTAGAGATATGAACTCAGCTGTTCGTTTTTTCTATGATACTCTGAATTCACTCTTTGATATTTGTGTGCCTCTTGGTAGGCTGGAGCGGCTTAACAAACCTCCCTGGTTCTCTCGTGAGCTGTGCAATTTGAAAAATGTGAAGACACGATATTATAAGAAGTTTCAAAAAACACGTCGTTCATCAGACTATGCTCTGTATACAGTCGCTCGTTCAAAATTCATGATCCTTAATACACAATGCTATAAGAATTATCTTCAGCGGTGTAAGCATCAGTTTTCTTCTGACCCTAAACAATTTTATAATTTTGTTAATTCTAAACGTAAGACCTCTGTGCACCCATCTTTTTTGTCTTTTCAAAATAAAAAAGCGAGCACTGATCAGGCAATTGCCGATATGTTTGCGAGTTTTTTCAAAACAACTTATTCCTCAACGGAAGGAATAAGTCCGAAAGTCCGTATCCTTATCATTTAGAAAAGGCTAATTGCATTTTCAATCCAGTGATTGATGAAGGTTCTATTCTTAGCGAACTTAAATTAGTTAAACCCGTTTATTCTCCGGGGCCAGATGGCCTTCCTGGATGTGTACTCAGGTTCTGTGCAAATGCATTATGTAAACCCATTTTAAAATTGTTTCTATTGTCTGTCGAATCTTCCTCTTTTCCATCTATTTGGAAGGAGTCGTATATCATTCCTCTGCATAAAAATGGCAAAAAGTCCGAAGCCACTAACTATAGGGGTATCTCAAAATTGTCCGCTATTCCGAAAGCTTTTGAGAAAATTATAACTTCTCAATTGCAACATTTTTGCAGTTCTATTATTTCGCCATCCCAACATGGGTTTGTGAAACGTAGATCTACAACCACTAACCTTTTAGAATTTACATCAATAATTATCAAGGGGTTCAAAAATGGTAAACAAACCGATGTCATATACACTGACTTCAGCAAAGCCTTTGATTCCGTTAATCATACCCTATTACTTTCGAAGCTGAGCGACATTGGGTTTCCACCCCTTTTCCTATCTTGGGTTCGAGAATATTTAACAAATAGAAAACAGAAGGTACTTTTTAAGTCTTCTTTTTCCGTTTCCATTCCTGTGACTTCTGGTGTACCTCAAGGTAGTCATCTGGGCCCTCTGCTTTTCACACTATTCATTAACGATCTTCCATCAGTCATTGTTCATTCGCGTGTGCTTATGTATGCTGACGATGTCAAGCTTTGTCTTACGTATAAAGATACAGATTCATTTAGTCGGCTACAAGCTGATCTTAAAAACTTTCAATCCTGGTGCCAGTTTAATCTACTAAATCTTAACACTACCAAATGTAAGGTAATGACTTTTTTTCGTAACTCTCCTCAACTGGTCACTTATTTTCTAAACAATAGCCCTTTAGAACGTCTAAATAATATGAATGATTTGGGCGTACTTATGGACCATAAGTTAAATTTTAACACCCATATTTCCACCACGGTCTCAAAGGCCATGAGTGTCCTGGGTTTCATTAAAAGATGGTCAAAAGAATTCGATGACCCCTATACAACTAAAGTTCTTTTTACTTCGCTTGTCCGTCCTATTTTAGAGTATGGATCTTGCATTTGGTCACTTCAATATGAGTCGCACCAGATTAGACTTGAATCCGTTCAAAAGCAGTTCTTGCTATTTGCTCTTCGTGGCTTAAGCTGGGATCGCAATGTCAATTTGCCTTCGTATTCTAGTAGACTTCTCTTGATTAACCTTCCTTCCCTAACTAACCGTAGAACCATGCTTGGTGCAATTTTCATGCACAAGCTCCTAATTGGTGATATCGACTCGCCTGAGTTATTAGCTCAGGTAAATCTGTCGGTACCATGTAGACGGAGTAGACATCCTTTGATACCATTATCCCTTAGTCGTTGTTCTTCTAACTATGCCATGCATGAACCTTTTAGGGTCCTCTGCTCTGATTACAACCTTCTTTTCCCTGTAATCAGCTCAGAGTTTTCTATCAATATGCTTAAAACATCTATCCTATCCCATTTAGTTAATAGATAACTATAGTATTATTTGTTTGTCTGTTTCTTCTCTTGTGTATTTGCCCACGCGATTCGCGCCGTGCGTTTTACGGCTGCACCCCTCGGTCGGTCGGGTGGGAGGTGGGCAGTTATCTGCTTGTGCTCGCGCGTAACAGGCTTTGTCCTGGTGTCGTAGGGGCCACTTGAACGTACTGCGCATAGTATCGTCAACGTCCGCTATTAATTACCATCTTTGTGTGCAGACGAATGAAAAACAACCAGTAACAGCAAGAGAGCAATGATTAGGTAGTAGGAGTAGGGACCCGTTTTTGCCCCATGAACAATGATTGTTATACCATACACCCATAGGGTGAAATGGTATATTAAAGTCGCCAAAATGTATGTAACAGGCAGAAGGAAGCTTTTCCGACCCCATAAAGTATATATATTCTTGATCAGCATCAACAGCCGAGACGATCTAGCCATGTCCGTCTGTCCGTCTGTCCGTCCGTCCGTCCGTCCGTCCGATATGATATAAAACCGATTTTCTTAAACACCATAGCAACTAGAGACACAAAATTTGGTATGTATGTTTGCTTAGTAAACGCGCACATTTTGTATTTATAAAAATTTTGCCACGCCCCCTACCGCCCCCGAAAATCAAATAAAACCGATTTGCTCAAAACCTATTTTAGCTAGAGACACCATAGTTGGTATAAATATTTGCTTAGTAATTGCGCACAGTTTTGATGCGTAAAGATTTAGCCACGCCCCCCTCCGCCCCCGTAATTTGAAAAAACTCGATTATCTCCCGTAATTTTCTACCTTGTGCAATCAAATTTAGCACACTTAAATTTGATACTAATATCAAGCAAAGTACCAAATTTGATCAAAATCGGAATAAAAATAGTCAAGTTATGCATATAAACATTTTTCCATATGGCCGGAGTTGGCCGTTGGCTGGTGGGGGCGCTAGGGTGCTCGAATGCTTGAGTGAGCGAAATACTTAGATATGCTTCTAAAAAGCATGCAAACAGATTTTTTTTAAAATACGAAAATGCATTGGTTATTATAAATTTAAAATATTTGTTTTACTGGTGTATGGTATATCCAAGTCGGCGAGACGACTTACTTACTTCATTTAGAAATTAGTTAGCTACAAATAAAATCTGATATGTTACTATTAATTGGCACGCTTTGCATTTTTACAAAACTACGTCTACCCTATCCCCTCCCCTTAACCTTTGTTCCGTAATATTCGAGAGTGGAGCCGAAGGATCAGTGGATTTCGGGGGATGAGTTATTCTCCTGCAATCAAAGTCAGCCATGGATCTCAAGGCTCAGTCGCTCCAAAGTGAAGAGGCAACGGATCTTGGCCAGCGGAATATCGCTTGGCAGTCAAGATCACACGATGCCTACTAATACTTGTTCTCACGTCTACCTCCCCTCCCCCTTTCCCAGATCAAGAGGCAAGATGCGGTCTTCGCTTGGCAGACAAGAGCAGTCGTTGCAGCTTCTCTTGCAATTCTCCTTATACCCTTCTTCTTCCCATTTTCCGTCCCTTTAGGTGGCCTCCGCTTTACTCATGATACTTTCAAGGTCTTCAGATCAAGTAAATTTTCTGTAGACGTGACTCTGGAGACAGACATTTTGATCCAGATAAAGATTACACATCTGCGAACAAGTTGAGCAAGTGCAAAGGCAGACTTTGGGGATATCGAGAAGACTGTTATATAGTATATATTTAGTAAAATCGATTGGAACATAAGCATTCCACATGTTACGTAGTAATAAAAATATAGCCCAAGCGGCAATAGAAGTAACATTTTGCGGTCTATGTAATGAGGTAATGAACGCGACGGAATCGATAGCAAAAGCTCCATGTAAACAAAGATTTCACAAGGAATGTCTTCTTGAGCATCTGAAGATAAATGTGTCCTAGACTAACTACATGTGCGACTAGTTGTATTCCCTTAAAGCTAACATTAGCAGAATTTTTTTCACTAGGGACCGGATCAGCAAGATAAATGCAACCTTTAACGAAAATGTCAAAAAATCAGCTTCAAAACATTACATAAACAGAGTTAAGCATGGCAGCAAAACAGCAGTTAATACTAGATCACAAAAAACTAGTAGAAAGTCTACTTGACTACCCACCCACATTCACAGAATGCCTTTACTGCAAATTCGCAGGTCGAATTAACGAAATTTATCAATTTGGCTTTAGACAGTCAGCAAGTAAAAATAGTGCAGAATTCGGCGAATATATTAAGTTAAAACATTGAGTCATCTATACAAAAGCATCTAGCTTCACTTCACCTGAGCCAGCCATAACCAAAGAGACAAAGCCCCAATAAAAAAGAACCAGAAGCCTTCCACAGATCAAGAGTAGATTTATACAATTCAGATCAATTTTTTTATATTGTCCTGGAAAACTGTTATGTGATCATTTATATTTATTATTTGTGGGTAAAGCCAGCAATTGGTCCTGGAAATTTCATAGTAGTTGCTATACCTTACCTGGGAAATATTTTGTGTCGAATTTCGTAAAAGAGTTGAAGATGTAAAGACAGACTTTAGGATATTTAGGAAAAAATTGGAAAACGACGTCAAAGTGAAAATGAGGTTTTTGACGACTACCTGTATGCTAAAGAAGCGAGGCATATCAAGAGAGTTGGTAGCACTCTTAATTATGAATGCTAAAGCCAGACCTGATCATGAGTAACTCCATCTGAAAATCCCAAACAGGTCACAGTTACGAGTAGACGTAAGCGAGCATAAACACTTCTATAATGATATTATAGAAGAAATTAAAGAAATTATAGAAAATTATTATCGTTTGTTAATGAATTGGGTGAAAACTATTATATGAGGAAGTTCTTGCTCTAATACCAAACCCAACTGGTCCAAAGTTTTTGAATTGTGATCAACATGGTCACCGTTTCGATGACTGCTTAGGACAGCGTAGTATCTTTTGCTACGCGTGTGGCGCTAAAGAGACATTTAAGCCGTGATGCCCAAAATGCAGTCCAACGGGAAATAGAACGGCGCGTGTGTTTCCCAAATATCACAAAGCACACCGGTAAAACCCGTAAAAAACGTCGAATATAGTTCTCAAATAGAAAATAAAGAACAAGAAATAAAGACAAAGAAATTATTTTCTTTGAATTTGAATTAAAAGAGAACATAAGCTTCGTTCTTCACGTCGTTCATCAGACTATGCTCTGTATACAGTCGCTCGTTCAAAATTCATGATGCTTAATACACAATGCTATAAGAATTATCTTCAGCGGTGTAAGCATCAGTTTTCTTCTGACCCTAAACAATTTTATAATTTTGTTAATTCTAAACGTAAGACCTCTGTGCACCCATCTTTTTTGTCTTTTCAAAATAAAAAAGCGAGCACTGATCAGGCAATTGCCGATATGTTTGCGAGTTTTTTCAAAACAACTTATTCCTCAACGGAATATCGAGCAAGTCCGTATCCTTATCATTTAGAAAAGGCTAATTGCATTTTCAATAAAGTGATTGATGAAGGTTCTATTCTTAGCGAACTTAAATTAGTTAAACCCGTTTATTCTCCGGGGCCAGATGGCCTTCCTGGATGTGTACTCAGGTTCTGTGCAAATGCATTATGTAAACCCATTTTAAAATTGTTTCTATTGTCTGTCGAATCTTCCTCTTTTCCATCTATTTGGAAGGAGTCGTATATCATTCCTCTGCATAAAAATGGCAAAAGTCCGAAGCCACTAACTATAGGGGTATCTCAAAATTGTCCGCTATTCCGAAAGCTTTTGAGAAAATTATAACTTCTCAATTGCAACATTTTTGCAGTTCTATTATTTCGCCATCCCAACATGGGTTTGTGAAACGTAGATCTACAACCACTAACCTTTTAGAATTTACATCAATAATTATCAAGGGGTTCAAAAATGGTAAACAAACCGATGTCATATACACTGACTTCAGCAAAGCCTTTGATTCCGTTAATCATACCCTATTACTTTCGAAGCTGAGCGACATTGGGTTTCCACCCCTTTTCCTATCTTGGGTTCGAGAATATTTAACAAATAGAAAACAGAAGGTACTTTTTAAGTCTTCTTTTTCCGTTTCCATTCCTGTGACTTCTGGTGTACCTCAAGGTAGTCATCTGGGCCCTCTGCTTTTCACACTATTCATTAACGATCTTCCATCAGTCATTGTTCATTCGCGTGTGCTTATGTATGCTGACGATGTCAAGCTTTGTCTTACGTATAAAGATACAGATTCATTTAGTCGGCTACAAGCTGATCTTAAAAACTTTCAATCCTGGTGCCAGTTTAATCTACTAAATCTTAACACTACCAAATGTAAGGTAATGACTTTTTTTCGTAACTCTCCTCAACTGGTCACTTATTTTCTAAACAATAGCCCTTTAGAACGTCTAAATAATATGAATGATTTGGGCGTACTTATGGACCATAAGTTAAATTTTAACACCCATATTTCCACCACGGTCTCAAAGGCCATGAGTGTCCTGGGTTTCATTAAAAGATGGTCAAAAGAATTCGATGACCCCTATACAACTATAGTTCTTTTTACTTCGCTTGTCCGTCCTATTTTAGAGTATGGATCTTGCATTTGGTCACCTCAATATGAGTCGCACCAGATTAGACTTGAATCCGTTCAAAAGCAGTTCTTGCTATTTGCTCTTCGTGGCTTAAGCTGGGATCGCAATGTCAATTTGCCTTCGTATTCTAGTAGACTCTCTTGATTAACCTTCCTTCCCTAACTAACCGTAGAACCATGCTTGGTGCAATTTTCATGCACAAGCTCCTAATTGGTGATATCGACTCGCCTGAGTTATTAGCTCAGGTAAATCTGTCGGTACCATGTAGACGGAGTAGACATCCTTTGATACCATTATCCCTTAGTCGTTGTTCTTCTAACTATGCCATGCATGAACCTTTTAGGGTCCTCTGCTCTGATTACAACCTTCTTTTCCCTGTAATCAGCTCAGAGTTTTCTATCAATATGCTTAAAACATCTATCCTATCCCATTTAGTTAATAGATAACTATAGTATTATTTGTTTGTCTGTTTCTTCTCTTGTGTATTTGCCCACGCGATTCGCGCCGTGCGTTTTACGGCTGCACCCCTCGGTCGGTCGGGTGGGAGGTGGGCAGTTATCTGCTTGTGCTCGCGCGTAACAGGCTTTGTCCTGGTGTCGTAGGGGCCACTTGAACGTACTGCGCATAGTATCGTCAACGTCCGCTATTAATTACCATCTTTGTGTGCAGACGAATGAAAAACAACCAGTAACAGCAAGAGAGCAATGATTAGGTAGTAGGAGTAGGGACCCGTTTTTGCCCCATGAACAATGATTGTTATACCATACACCCATAGGGTGAAATGGTATATTAAAGTCGCCAAAATGTATGTAACAGGCAGAAGGAAGCTTTTCCGACCCCATAAAGTATATATATTCTTGATCAGCATCAACAGCCGAGACGATCTAGCCATGTCCGTCTGTCCGTCTGTCCGTCCGTCCGTCCGTCCGTCCGTCCGTCCGTCTGTATGAACACCTAGATCTCGGAGACTATAAGAGCTAGAGCCACCAAATTTGGTATGTAGACTCGTGTCATATGTACGCTTATCGAGTTTGTTTCAAATGTTTGCCACGCCCCCTACCGCCCCCGCAAATGATATAAAACCGATTTTCTTAAACACCATAGCAACTAGAGACACAAAATTTGGTGTGTATGTTTGCTTAGTAAACGCGCACATTTTGTATTTATAAAAATTTTGCCACGCCCCCTACCGCCCCCGAAAATCAAATAAAACCGATTTGCTCAAAACCTATTTTAGCTAGAGACACCATAGTTGGTATAAATATTTGCTTAGTAATTGCGCACAGTTTTGATGCGTAAAGATTTAGCCACGCCCCCTCCGCCCCCGTAATTTGAAAAAACTCGATTATCTCCCGTAATTTTCTACCTTGTGCAATCAAATTTAGCACACTTAAATTTGATACTAATATCAAGCAAAGTACCAAATTTGATCAAAATCGGAATAAAAATAGTCAAGTTATGCATATAAACATTTTTCCATATGGCCGGAGTTGGCCGTTGGCTGGTGGGGGCGCTAGGGTGCTCGAATGCTTGAGTGAGCGAAATACTTAGATATGCTTCTAAAAAAGCATGCAAACAGATTTTTTTAAAAATACGAAAATGCATTGGTTATTATAAATTTAAAATATTTGTTTTACTGGTGTATGGTATATCCAAGTCGGCGAGACGACTTACTTACTTCATTTAGAAATTAGTTAGCTACAAATAAAATCTGATATGTTACTATTAATTGGCACGCTTTGCATTTTTACAAAACTACGTCTACCCTATCCCCTCCCCTTAACCTTTGTTCCGTAATATTCGAGAGTGGAGCCGAAGGATCAGTGGATTTCGGGGGATGAGTTATTCTCCTGCAATCAAAGTCAGCCATGGATCTCAAGGCTCAGTCGCTCCAAAGTGAAGAGGCAACGGATCTTGGCCAGCGGAATATCGCTTGGCAGTCAAGATCACACGATGCCTACTAATACTTGTTCTCACGTCTATCTCCCCTCCCCTTTCCCAGATCAAGAGGCAAGATGCGGTCTTCGCTTGGCAGACAAGAGCAGTCGTTGCAGCTTCTCTTGCAATTCTCCTTATACCCTTCTTCTTCCCATTTTCCGTCCCTTTAGGTGGCCTCCGCTTTACTCATGATACTTTCAAGGTCTTCAGATCAAGTAAATTTTCTGTAGACGTGACTCTGGAGACAGACATTTTGATCCAGATAAAGATTACACATCTGCGAACAAGTTGAGCAAGTGCAAAGGCACACTTTGGGGATATCGAGAAGACTGTTATATAGTATATATTTAGTAAAATCGATTGGAACATAAGCATTCCACATGTTACGTAGTAATAAAAATATAGCCCAAGCGGCAATAGAAGTAACATTTTGCGGTCTATGTAATGAGGTAATGAACGCGACGGAATCGATAGCAAAAGCTCCATGTAAACAAAGATTTCACAAGGAATGTCTTCTTGAGCATCTGAAGATAAATGTGTCCTACACTAACTACATGTGCGACTAGTTGTATTCCCTTAAAGCTAACATTAGCAGAATTTTATTCACTAGGGACCGGATCAGCAAGATAAATGCAACCTTTAACGAAAATGTCAAAAAATCAGCTTCAAAACATTACATAAACAGAGTTAAGCATGGCAGCAAAACAGCAGTTAATACTAGATCACAAAAAACTAGTAGAAAGTCTACTTGACTACCCACCCACATTCACAGAATGCCTTTACTGCAAATTCGCAGGTCGAATTAACGAAATTTATCAATTTGGCTTTAGACAGTCAGCAAGTAAAAATAGTGCAGAATTCGGCGAATATATTAAGTTAAAACATTGAGTCATCTATACAAAAGCATCTAGCTTCACTTCACCTGAGCCAGCCATAACCAAAGAGACAAAGCCCCAATAAAAAAGAACCAGAAGCCTTCCACAGATCAAGAGTAGATTTATACAATTCAGATCAATTTTTTTATATTGTCCTGGAAAACTGTTATGTGATCATTTATATTTAATGGAAATTTCATAGTAGTTGCTATACCTTACCTGGGAAATATTTTGTGTCGAATTTCGTAAAAGAGTTGAAGATGTAAAGACAGACTTTAGGATATTTAGGAAAAAATTGGAAAACGACGTCAAAGTGAAAATGAGGTTTTTGACGACTACCTGTATGCTAAAGAAGCGAGGCATATCAAGAGAGTTGGTAGCACTCTTAATTATGAATGCTAAAGCCAGACCTGATCATGAGTAACTCCATCTGAAAATCCCAAACAGGTCACAGTTACGAGTAGACGTAAGCGAGCATAAACACTTCTATAATGAAATTATAGAAGAAATTAAAGAAATTATAGAAAATTATTATCGTTTGTTAATGAATTGGGTGAAAACTATTATATGAGGAAGTTCTTGCTCTAATACCAAACCCAACTGGTCCAAAGTTTTTGAATTGTGATCAACATGGTCACCGTTTCGATGATTGCTTAGGACAGCGTAGTATCTTTTGCTACGCGTGTGGCGCTAAAGAGACATTTAAGCCGTGATGCCCAAAATGCAGTCCAACGGGAAATAGAACGGCGCGTGTGTTTCCCAAATATCACAAAGCACACCGGTAAAACCCGTAAAACACGTCGAATATAGTTCTCAAATAGAAAATAAAGAACAAGAAATAAAGACAAAGAAATTATTTTCTTTGAATTTGAATTAAAAGAGAACATAAGCTTCGTTTTGCAAACCTACAATGGTCTACGCGAAAGGATATATGCAGGAATAGATTATATAAACTTTATTAGAGAACGCACGCGTTCATATATACGGATAAAACATTTTTGGAAAGCGATTCGTACTAGCCACAACAGATTGTGTCAACCATCTGCACTAAGTCTGACGAGCAATTATATACAGAAATCACAATAGAAAACAGAAACTACAAAGCTTTGCTAGACTCATGAGAAAACATTAGTTGTGTAGGCGAAATGGCCGCCAAAGAAATGTTAGACACCGGTAATGGAAGTTGAAACTAAAATTAAGTACAGACAAATGATTAAGGCAGGACTTAAAAAATACGTTTATCTAGGAATATATTTCTTTAGAAAGTTTATAATAGGGATTCCATCGTTTGAATTAGAAGCACTTGTCCGCACAACAGCGTGCTAAAGTAAACCGTAGATATGATGTTAGCCCTAGATTGAAGTTATTGATGAATCGAACATTCCCTGGAGCAGTAACTGCGTTTTAGTGCAGAAAGGTAGTAAAAATAGATTATGTTTGGATTCGCATTTGGTTAATCGAGTGACAAGGAAAGACGCTTATCCGTTACCGCCCATTGACGTTATTCAAAGTTGGCTCCCGGCAGCACAATACATCACTAGGTTAAATATAAAACATGCATACTGGCAAATTCGTCTTTATGGTCGCATAAAAGGAACCGTTTAACAACGGCACCGATATTGATCACTCCAGACTAACTCCGATCTAACTTATCAGCGGTAGGTGCATATGTTGGTAACGATCATACAAATTGGGATGTACATCTATATTAGTGTGTAAGGGTGCACTGTTTCAGACATAATACCACTAACCATACAACACATGTATGGTAAGTGATAACACTTTATAAATCTGCTAGCTTAACGAATTTAATTGACACACACTATTTCTATGGCGAATTGACCTTGAACTTTATTGAAACCGAGCTTAGACGATCCACATCCAAAGAAAAGTTAATAGAATCACAAATTCCAACATTAAACTTGAAAGGCAGGAGAGTCTAGAATGGTCTGAGCTAGCGTGTAGTTGCGCGAATAAGAGGTGACAAAGCGATAAAAATGCTTGCTTGTCATACTCCTGAAACCTTGTTTTCTCAAGTTCAATTAAGAAAGACTCGAAACCCGGCGTTGAGGAACCCTAACCTCACTCCTAGCACGTAGTGGGCCTCAAAGTAGCTCTTTTTCTTAAGTATCGTACAAACATGTGTTAATCTATATACGTGAATGAACTTTCTATATAGTAGGTTCTAATGGTAATACTCGTGGTAACGAGAAGCGAGTTATATGTCTGTGCCCCCATTTTCAATACCTTTAACACTAAATACAAATTTTAAGTACGGCATAGCCGTTGACCCAAAATCTATTTGCGAAATAAAATCACTTGCCGTGACCGCCAAGTTTGTTGGTTTTGTTTTATACTATTTGAAAATGAAGTTTATGCTTAACGTAAAATTTAGTTTAGATCAAATTTATACTTATAAATTTATTGACTCGCTGGAGTTCTTATGGTACAGTGATTTTTTAAATGCTTAGTGATACAAAGGAAAGCAATTCATGGTACAATGTAATGGTTGAATTCTCTTCGAGCTTGTGATATATCGATAGTTTAGCTATTTAACAAAATAGTTAACATTTCAGAATAACTAACTTAATGAAATTTAATTTAGCTCTCTGTACCTCTGGAACTGCCTTAAACCACTTGGTTGGATCGCTTTCGGAGATCTTTGCAATAACCGACAAAATTGTTCTATTTACTCTCTCCACCTGTCCATTTCTAAGAGGAACCCCGTTGTGGTCCATACATGCTTTATGCCTTTCGTTTCATATGAAAACGGAGAATATGCTCCGCACACAAGTTGGCCGTAAATGCTGAACCTCTGTCGGCAACTATACTCACAGGATTTCCGAAGATTTCTGGCCACATATCAATTTTTTCCAGGGCTTCCTCGCAGCTTGTAGTTTTGGTCGGAACCGCCAAATGAACTTTGTAAAAGCATCAACCATCGCCAAGATGTATTTATACTGCTTTGTAGTGGCGTCTATGGGGCCTAAATGGTCAGTATGCAATGTACGAAGTGGTTGGTCTCCTTTGTTAACATAATTTGGGAAACCCTCTTTCTTACCCAGTTTTTTGTTGAAAATCACACAGTTATTCACAATCTGCTGAACCTTTTGTTTGAGATGGGGAATCCAATAAGATTGATCCACGGCATGAAAAGTTTTTTGCACGGCGAAGTGACCAACATTAAAAAAATCTGCTGCTTTTATACGCGCTGTAATCACCAGAGAAGCCTCCGATATACAAGAATTGCGACTTAGGCAGTCAACATGGTTTAGCCTTTGGCCTGGCCGATATTCTACTTCGTACTCAAAGTCTTCAAGATATATGATCCACTGTGTTACTGATCTTGGTACATCCACTTTCTTCAGCGTTTGGTTAAATTGCAGAGCAATCCAACCAAACTTCCGTTACCAACTTAAATACACGGCCTTCGCTTCAAGAATGTAACTGTGATGGCGTGACTCTGATTCAGACGATTTCTGACTCCAGAAGTGAACAGGATGCAGTCTGCCTTCTGACCACTCCAAGAGTGCCGCTCCGTATCCTTTCTTTTGATGCATCCGTATGCAACTCCGTCTTAGCTCCTCTGATGTACAGCTTCAGCACAGGCTCTGCAGTCAAAGCATTCTTGAGTAGTTGAAATGCTTTAATCTGAGATTCGCCCATTTTGAAGCTAACATTCTTCCCCAAAAGGTCGGTTAATGGGCCTGCAATTTGGAAATAATTTAAGATAAATTTTCTGAAAAATCCAGTTAATACCAAAAATCCTTGCACTGCCATGACGTTTTTCGGCACCGGAAACCTGCTGACTGCCGCCGTTTTTTCTTGTCCAGACCACAGAATTCCGTTTTCAATGTTGTGACCCGAGAAGTATATCTCAGTCTGCATAAAGTTACATTTGCGCCATTTAATCTTGAATCCAAATGATCCGGCTTTCTCAAAAACACGTGACATTTTGTTAAAGCACTCTTGTTGAGTCTCAGCGTGAATAATTATGTCGTCCATATATAAATCGAGTAAATATATGATTAAATAGCGAATAAAAACGGCTGGCGAATTTAGGAATCAGAACAGGGCTCTGTTGAATTTGTACAGACCCGTTTTCGTGATGAAGGCAGTGTATTTTTTGCTATCCTCTTCAATAAGGACACGGAAAAAGCCGTTCTCTAAATCCATCACCGTAAACAACTTGGCATTCTGGAACAGATAATCAACGCAGATACGCCGCGTACCATCTTTCTTGTTTACTATTACCAGGCGGGTAGCGTAATTCGATGAAGACGGACCTATGATTCCGGCTGCTAACCATTCATGAATCTGCTTTTCCACATCGACTTCCCCAGGAATTGCCAATCGGCTTGGAGACTGGCGAAATTATTTTTCCAACGGGAACTATTCTTAGCCTGACAGGTACTTTTGCTACAGCCTCAGTCACCTTGTTGTTCTGAATCAGCCGTTTAACTTCTTTCGCATACTGTGGAGGAGCATCGATTTCTTCATTTATATTATTAATGTTAAAAATAGTTATCAGTCCATTTCTCTTTAGCATGACGCCTGGAATACTGTTTGTTCGTGGAGGGGCGGAAGGATCCAAATAAAATACAAGTAGCTGGCGGGTGCCAATTTCTTCTGGGTATGGTGAGCGAGTGATGAATTAAGAACGCGAGATAAATTCGGTTAAAAACCTAATACTTTATTAAATATTCACAGATGGCCAGGCACGGGAACGAACAACATGCACGGAACATAGAGGGATTGGGAGTCACTATAGGGTTTTAGGCTCAGGCCTGTTGTCTTGCAACAGGATGAGCTTCGCTACGGGTCTTCGGATAGACCCACGCGTGGTGGTGAAATCAGCCACTCGGACAAGACCATCAGCCCCGCTCAGAGTGCGCTCAATTCGCCCTAAGCGCCACTCGTTGGAGGGGAGATTATCTTCGGTCACGATCACGAGGTCGCCGGTCTCGAGACTGCGAGCCGGTGATTTCCACTTATTCCGTTTGTGGAGCTCCTTGAGGTATTCACTCTTGATTAGCGACATAAGCTCGACCAGGATCTCCGGTTCCACAATGGATAAGAGCGGTCCTCCAATCATGAAGTGTCCTGGGCTAAGTGCCAGCAGATCCTCTGGATCCTGGCTCATGGGAGAAATCGCCCTGGAGTTTAGGCACGCCTCGATCCTACACAGGAGAGCGGAAAGTTCCTCGAACGTATACTTGACAGTAGAAGAGAATTTGTAAAATAGGGTTTTAAAACTTTTGACCCCTGCTTCCCACAGTCCTCCCATATGGGGGGCGCTCGGCGGAATGAACTGCCAGTATAAAATATGCTGGGGAAATGCCTTCATTAAATGCCTTTTGCATTGTCGGAGTAAATGGCAGTCGTCGACAAAGAACGATGCAGACTTTACACCCCTTGATGTGGGACTTCACCAGCTTCTTGATCCATCAGTTGATTGCCGCCATGCAACGTGATGCGGTGGGCGAATTCGACGAGCAGGCGCGTAAAATGAGTATTATAGGGGAGGAGAATAGGGTGACGTTCATCGTACCGGAGGGACTTAGCGGCCCGGGAGCGGAGTATGCCATGCTGGTCGAGAAATGGGTTCAAATTAAATAGTGTGCTGGATGATGGAAGGGGTCGCCCTTCACCAAGGGCCCGCGATGGGGAGATCCGAATCAAGGTGAGGTGGACAGTGGAAGGCGTCGAAATCCTTTTGGTGGCGAAGCGTAGGATGTACGCGGTGACTCGTAATGCCCTACCATAGTCCGAGAAACGTTCGCTAACGTCATCTAGTAGGGTGGTCGCGGTGGGGTGGCACTGGACTCGTTGCTCTAGCTGGGTGTCTGGGAGTTCATTATTGAGAGTTGGCCAGTACTCGGGGTTCCGCTGGAACCGATAACTCGGCCGATAACTCGGCCGCGGAGACTCCACGGCTTGCCTGATCAGCGGGGTTGCCCTCGGAACGCACATGTGACCAGCTTTGGGCACTGGTGCTTTTGGAGATGCTGGATACTCGATTGGCCACGAAGGTGGACCAACTACACGGGGGTTTATTAAGCCAAGCCAACACAATGGTGGAGTCGGTCCAAAACTGATCGGCTGGCAAAACCGCTCCAGCCGAGGCAGCGAGACTGTTTTGACCGGAGCTACACGGTTCTTAGCCGTTAATAAACTGACGCTTACTTGATCGCGATATCAAAACCACTCATATAGGCCAACGGGGGATGCGGAGTTGATTGAGGCCTGGGTAGTCCTGCAGGAATTCGTGCCATTGCTGCAGCAGGAGAGGCGGCAGAGCGTCATTCCAGCCCAGTTCGGTTAGCCAGATTTGCTGCATGAATATCTTCGCTCGGATAACGAATGGGGCTAGCCAGCCAGCGGGGTCGAAAAGTTTAGCGATATGGGACAGAACCTGCCTCTTGGAGATCGACTCCTTCAATGGGGGGTCCGCTACGGTGAAGAAGAACACGTCCTCGGCGGCTTGCCAGCGGATGCCCAAGGTTTTTGCGGTGCTCGCGTCTTCCAGCTCGAGAAAGTCCTCTCGCAGCAGGTGCTCTCTCGGAATAGCTTGAAGCACTTTCTTCTTATTGGAAGTCCATTTCCGAAGCGGGAGACCCGCAGACTGGAGGGCAGCTTGAAGCTCTCGTATGGCGAGACGGGCGTCGGCTTCAGTGTGAGCGCCGGCAAGGACGTCATCAACATACATATAGTTTCGAAGGATTTCGCTCGCCTGAGGATACATCGCTTGCACGTCTTGTGCCAACTGTAAAAGGACTCGGATCGCCAGGAAAGGCGCGCAGTTAACCCCAAACGTGACAGTTTGTAGCTCATAATCCTGAACATTGCCGCAGCGGTCTCGGTAGAGGATCCGCTGAAAGGGGGTATGCCTGGGGTCGACTCGGATTTGTCGATACATTTGCGTGATGTCAGCGTTGAAAACGAATTGAAAGAATCACCATTTCAGTACCTGAAGCGTGAGATCGGCCTGCAGAGTAGGCCCGGTGTGCAAGACATCGTTAAGGCTGACGCCTCGTGTGGAGGGGCTCCACGCGTTAAATACCACGCGTACCTTGGTGGTGGTGCTATCGGGCTTAAACACCGCGTGAGGCGGCGGCACTGGAGTCATATGACCCAATTCCTCGTACCCTTGAATAATGGCATCGTACTGCATTTTTAGGACGGGATCCTTGAGAAGGCGTGCTTCATTCCGCAGGAATTGAGCCAGCGCGATCGGTCTTGAGTGTCCCAAGTCGACGCTATTCGGACCTTTAAACGGTAGAGACACAACATATCGGCCGTCCTTCCCTCTTTGGGTGGTCTCCTGGAAGTACCGCTCGCAGAACACGTCATCCTCCTTTTCCGGCTTTGCGGGAAGGTCTTCCACCTCCCAAAACTTGGTGAGGAGTACCTCAAGTTTTGCTTCAGGACTGACTCGTGTCTGTGCAGCGAAAACCGATCGAGACGCCGGAGGGTCAGGCATGATAGCCCCACACAGAACCCATCCAAAGATGGTTTCTAGCCCGACGAACTCACCAATGTCCTTTTTGATCCGCTCTCCGAGGATGTGGGGAAACAGGTCCGCACCGATAATCATGTCAATAGGCGCGGGCTTGTTGTAGAACGGGTCAGCGAGGGAGCGATCGAGGCACTGCGTCGAAAGGAAGGAATGTGGAAAGTGTTAAGGAATGGAGCCGTTTCAATGGCCCCTGACAATTTGGATACGACCAGGGCGGAGACCTGTCTGTCACACGGGGGAGACAGCATCAGCAGACACACCTTGTCGGCGCAGCCTCCATCACTCTGGCCCATGCCAGTAACCGCGGCGTCTACTGGGTAAAAGGGGGGCTGGACCATGTTGAAGACACGCTCGGAGAGAAACGTTGAATCGGCCCCAGAGTCGATCAGCGCCCGAATGTGGTGATCCACACCACGATGGCAATCGCAGTGCCTAAAAGGCCTCTGTCTGGGGTAGATGCAAAATAACTTTGAGCATTTGTGAGTTGGTTGCTCGTGGACGGACGCTCTGCGGCGCTGTATGATGGGACTTGCGCAGCGGACGGTGCGGACACGGACACATCACTCGGATGCAACAGAGTATGGTGACGTTCCTTGCAGGTATGGCAATTATGCGCACTGGAACAGCCCTTCACCTGATGACCGCGGGGCAAAACAGTTCAGACAGAGTCCCGTTGTCGAATAGTTTCCGAACGCCTCTGAACAGGCATATCAAGAAAAACTAGGGCAGGGCCGTATTGGGTGATTCTCCCGATGGCACAGCTTGCAAGACGCCGGTTTAAGCTGAGCTTTCGCGGGAAACGCTTGGATTTTCTCATCGTTGCAGAGGATTTGGCGGGGCCAGTGGGGATGGCCTGGACACCTGGCGCCGACCAGCGTTCATCGGTGGCATCAGGACACGATACCGATCGGTAAGAAATTGGTTCAAATCGGACCAAGTTGAGACGACAGTCTTATTTGGCACTGATTGGCTTATGTGGCTTATGTTTGCCAAGCTTTCCTCATCGGTTTGGACTGTCAAGGCCTTGTGACAACGGGAGTATTCCATCTCGACAGTTGACCAGAGGGGGATTTGAGCTGCTCCTAAGTGCATTTTTATGGAAAACAAGGGCACTTCTGTCAGGTAGGGCTTCCATCTCACGAGCTTCAAACAGAGTCAGTGCGTCGCACGCCAGAACGAAATCGGAGAGGGATGTGATTTGGAGTGGTTTTCTCTGCGCTGTTGTGATACGGATCGGGGTGACGGGCGCGTCGGAACAGTGGCGTCACAACAACGTGCGGGATCTGGGTCTGGGTTGGAAGCGTGGAACGACCTTTGTGTTCACCCCAGGTAGGCTGGACGAAGACGGACAGGATCTTGGGGATTCGCTGCGGCTGCGGAACGGACGAAAACTTGCACGAAATATCCGTACGCTTCACGGTCACCGGAGTTTTGCAGGCCGAACCTTCTCCGGAGTTGCAGAGGGAGACGCGAAAGACTGTTAGACTTCGGCGCAGTCTGGGACGGCTCCGTGGACATACTCAGAGGACGACCTTATAGACGACCGAGGTTGTGTGGTTTTGTTTTGGAAAAACCACAAAAAGGAGGAAGTGGACTGCTGTGGGGACGCACGAATGCGGATCGAAAATTACACGTAGACGAAGCGAAATGATTACAATACAAGTTTATATGGATTCGTAGGTAACGATGGGAGTACGTATAAAACAAAACACGGATGAAAAATATATAAATAAAGATGTATAGGATAAAAGGAAAATACGTTGCATATAAATCTGGATCTGGATATGTGCGCAAAATAATGGCCGGAAAAAATTATATATGTTCTATAAATGGACGGATATATATATTGGCACGATAATGCTGGAACAAAAAAATATATTTATTTGAAATATGGGCGGATATATATATGTGCGCAAAATACTGGCCGGAAAAATTATTTGTATAATTTATAAATATGGCGGATATATAAATGTGCGCAAATACTGGCCGGAAAAAATTATTTGTATAATTTATAAATATGGGCGGATATATAAATATGGGCCCGATAGTGCTAGGAAAAAAAAAATATATATTTATTTGAAATATGGCCGGATATAAATATGTGGGCAAAATACTGGCCGGAAAAAATATATGTACAATTTATAATAATGGACGGATATATAAATATGGGCCCGATAGTGCTGGGAAAAAAAAAAAAAAAAAAATTATTTATTAACTATGGGCAGATATATATATGTACGCAAAGGCTGGCCGGAAAAATTATTTGTATAATTTATAAATATGGCGGATATATAAATATGGGCCCGATAGTGCTGGGAAAAAAATATATATATATATTTATTTGAAATATGGCCGGATATAAATATGTGGGCAAAATACTGGCCGGAAAAAATATATGTACAATTTATAATAATGGGCGGATATATAAATATGGGCCCGATAGTGCTGGGAAAAAATAAAAAATATATATTTATTTATAACTATGGGCAGATATATATATGTACGCAAAGGCTGGCCGGAAAAAATTATTTAAATAATTTATAAATCTGGACGGCTATATAAATATGGGCACGATAGTGCTGAGGAAAAAGATATATATGTATGTATTTATGAATATGGGCGGATATAAATATATGGGCCCGTTAGTGCTGGAAAAAATATATATTTATTTATAAGTATGGGCGGATATATATATGTGCGCAAAATACTGGCCGTAAAAAAAAATATATATATAATTTATAAAGGTGAGATATATGAGGGCAAAATAATGGCCGGAATGAATTATCTGTGTCTTTATTTATAAATATGGACGGGGATATACGTAGGCGAAAGAAGGAAATCGGAAAGAATGTGATTTGAATTTGGCGCACTTGAGCCGCCTATCGATATCACGACTCGACTCACGTGTCACCACTACTCCGAAAACAGCTGTCGGCCGCTGCTTATATATTTGGTTTTGGTTTGTTGTTTATTTATGTTAATTTTTTTTGCTTTTTTTTTTTGGTTTGTGGTTGTGCGGGAAAAAAAAACACAAAACGAACGTTTTTTACACACCGCGAGTGTTGTGCGCGAAACAAACACAGTACCCGATCAGTGCATATGGACGAATGCCTCGATATATATATGTATGTACGTACATGCGTAAGTACACAGGTAAGTATGTAGATATGTATGCACCCGCGTTCTTCACACAAAACGTAAGTAATTTGTCTTTTAGTTGAATGTTGGATTCCTTTCCCCTCCTTTTTTTTTTGTTAAATCAATGCGCGACGCCGAAATGGATTATGTGTTGTGGATATGTACATACATACATATGTGCGTGCATCAATGTATGACGATGTATGTACATATGTAAGCAAGTGCACCGGTTTTCAAGTACGCGCGTGAGGAAATTAATTTCGCAACCAATTTGAAAGCACAAGAAGTCGCGGTGCATACGTTAATTGCTATTAACAATTTTTCTCTGTTTTTTTGAGTTGTGAGAAATGTGCGAATAATTTATATGTAGATGGGTATGTACATATGCGCGTACATCAACAGATGAAGATGTATGTATGTAAGTATATACGCGCGTGAGGAAACTAGTTCGGCATGGAAATAATTCGAACACATAAGAAATCGCGGTGAACACTTTGATTACTATTTTTTTCTATTTTTTTTTTTTTTATATAATACTTTAATAATTTTTGGTTTTTTTTTTCTCTCTTTTTTAAACCTTTACGCGGACTTGGCGAACAGCTGTGAAAAACACATGTACATGTGAATGCATATGTATGTACAAAAAAATGGAATGGGACCAAAAAATAAAAAGGGTGATCGTGAAATGGAAAACGAAAACGTTGGACAAACACGCTAAGGATTAGGAACTACCATGGAACCTTGGAACAGGTCGGGTATGTACATACAATATATAAAAAAATGTGTAGGTCGCTGTGGAAAAGCGGGAAAACCTCACACTTTTATTAGTATGTAGGGCAAATGAAATGAATAATGAAATTTTGTACTTATCAGGAATTCCGCCGATGCTAGCTGGAGGAGCGGAAGGATATCCGGCTCGAAGGACCAATGTTCGTGGAGGGGCGGAAGGATCCAAATAAAAATACAAGTCGTTGGCGGGTGCCAATTTCTTCTGGGTATGGTGAGCGGGTGATGAATTAAGAACGCGCGATAAATTCGGTTAAAAAAACTTATACTTTATTAAATATTCACAGGTGGCACGACACACACGAAATGGTTCGGGTTAAAAATATGAAGTTCGAGATTACAAATCTGAAGGAGAAGAACGGGTGTTCGGGTGAAAAACTCGGACTAGATTAAATGGCGATCCCCATGGGAAAAAACCAGTCACCCCTCCTGGTGTGACCGTAGCTGCCGAGGATAAAAAAACCCTCCTCACTCCTCACTGCTCTTCGCCGCTAACTGCTGTTCACCCGGTGGCGTGAACAATATTCAAGTGCACACTTATGTTTTATTGCGTACATATTTGATTGTTTATACTTGCAACAAAGTGTTACAAGTTGAGCTCTTTGTGTTGAATGATTTTTGGTATGGATATACTACACCTCCCCTTTTTTAGAAAATAACGTAATATTATGGAGTTATTCATTAATTACTAATAATGATAATAAATGATTGATTAATAGTAATATATGTATGTTTGTTAGAAAAATTATTATATTTGTGTCTGGACAGACAAATTTTCTTTCTCAAAAATTTCCCTTTTTTTTTTATAGAATGAAGTAGTTATAGTAGTTGAATTCTTCTTTTTTATACCCTTGCAGAGGGTATTATAAAATTGGTCAGATGTTTGTATTGCACAGAAGGAGACGTTTCCGACCCTATAAAGTATATATATTCTTGATCAGCATGAGGAGCTGAGTTGATATAGCCATGTCGGTCTGCCCATCTGACCGTCTGTCCGTCTGTCCGTCAGTCTGTGCGTATGCGTTTTACTCAGCCATCTTAAAAGCTATCGGGATGAAATTTTTTGGGGGCTTTTTATTACCTGGGAAAAATAAAGTATGAAAATTGAGAGAATCGGACTACTATATCATATAGCTCTGGAGGAAACATTTTTGCAAAAATTGCAAAAATTGGAGTATCGCCATGAAATTTACCAATATGATAGTATTATATATAAAATCTCAGATTCCAAAATTTGAATCTGATCGGATATATAGAACACAAGTTACAGCCGATATAAATCGGTTCAACTTGCTGCCTACTACGTCATCATCAAATCAACAGAGCACACGCATGCATACATACAGACGCAACGCTACATAAACTATGTATATGTGTATGCGTGCGAGTCGCGGCATGCGTGTAAAAGGGGATGGGGAAGAAGAAGAAGAAATTGAAATGATATTTGAAAGGTTCTGTGCATTAATGAATTGAGATACAGAAAAAGAGTTTGGAACATGTAAAAATATTATGGCCATGGACTGCAAGGGTATATAAACTTCGGCATAGCCGATATTAGCTTCTTTGATATTTTTAATTATTTTTGCAAATTTTTGACCTATCCTTATGTACTGTTTGTATCTTATTTTTATTATTCCTAATTTTTATATTGTTGTTTTTAGATATTTCTACAACTTCGAATGGTCCTATATAGGCTGAGTCAAGCTTATGACCAGCTTCGTTTTAATACCCTTGCAGAGGGTATTATAAAATTGGTCAGATGTTTGTAACGCACAGAAGGAGAAGTGTATGTAAGTGTGAGAATGTAAAAATATTATGACCATGGACTGCAAGGGTATATAAACTTCGGTACAGCCGATGTTAACTTCTTTGATATTTTAAAAAAACTTTATCTCCTATTTCTATTTTAAGATCTGCTGACTTATTGTCATAAAAATTTTTCTGGTATTCCTTACGTTTATCTAACATTATTCTTGCTCTACTGTATGCTAGTTCTAATCTAAACTTAACTTCTTTAGCATAATCATCTACGTTATATAATGGTTCTATTCTATTTATGCTATTAAAATGGATTGGTAAATTATTTTGTTTACCAAATACAAGTTCATAGGGACAATATTTGTGTGTTATTGATGGGGTTGTGTTAAAACAGTACACAAAATATTGTAGCCATATGTCCCAATCAGTTTTATCTACTGATATATATGATCGAATGTACTCATTGAATGTCCTATGACTTTTTTCAACGGTACCCAAGGTCTGGTGGTGGTGTGCAGTAGACGTAATGTTGTCTATTTTTAAATATTTGCACAAGTCATTTATTATTGAATTTTTATATTCTGTTCCCATGTCCGTAATGAACGTCTTCATTGGACCGTACTTCAGAATGAATGATTCAAAAATAGCTTTCGAGATTGTTGTAGCGCTTTTATTGGGAACTGGTATTGCTACTAGGTATTTCGTCGTCACATATTAGAGTGACTCCATATTCGTTACCGTTTTCGGATTTTGGTAATGGACCAATGGTGTCTACTATTACCTTATCAAAAGCATGTATGGGGGTTTCTGTAATAACTAAGGGTGTTTTTATGTGCTTTGTTGTTTTTGACTTTAGGCATTTTTCACATTTATTAATGTAGTCTTTTACATGACGTGTCATGTTTTTCCAATAATAATATCTTTTACTTTGGCCAAAGTTTTTGTAATGCCTGTATGGCCACCCTGTATTGGATCATCATGGTATGTAGACAATATTGCTTCTTTATCTTTATCTTTTTCTATAATGGTCACCGGTTGGAGTAGCGCTACTCTTAATGTTTTCAATATTTTATTGCCCATTTCTTTAAAAGATTCTATTGAAAATGTTTCAAAGATCTTTTCACTCGGTGCCAATTTGATTTGTTTGATTTCGAGTATACCGGCTTGTTTTTCAAACCTTTGAAAAAACTGACCTAAGTCTAGATTTCCTTTGGTGTATAGATCTCCAATCTCAATTCTTTCTATAACTTTCTTTCCATGTTTGAGGAAACATAAATCGTGTGTTATGCGCAAGGTCACTACTTTTCGTACTTCATCATTGCAGAGTACTTCATGTATTTTGGGCTTAGAAGCATCATTAGGTACGTGCCTAATTGTATTTTGATTTTTATCATCTGGCCAGAGATTATTTTGTCTACTTTGCTGCCTATTAGTGACTTTCAGGACATTTGCTTTTGTGTTTTTTAGATCCTGTATTGTAATGCGGGATAATGCATCCGCAACAAAATTATCTTTTCCCTTCAGATATTCTACTGTAAATTCATATTCCTCTAGATCAAGTCTCATTCTTGTTAATTTTGATCTCGGATTTATCATAGAAAATAAATACGTTAGGGGTCTGTGGTCTGTTTTGACTCTGAAATGTCTGTCATATATATATGGGCGAAAGTGTGTAATGGCCCAGTGTATCGCAGCTAGTTCTTGCTCAGTAGTACTTTTATTACTTTCACCTTTAGTGAACGAACGGGATGCGTATGCTACTGGCAACTGCTTATCGCCATAAGTTTGAGTTAGTGCTACTCCACATGCATATTTGCTAGCATCTGTTATTATGCAAAACTCTTTGCTAAAATCTCGATACTGCAGCAGTGTGGGTTCTATTAGGGCTTTTTTCAGATATTGAAATCCTTTTTGGCATTCTTCAGACCAAACAAATTCTACTTTTTTCTTACACAGTTGTGTTATCGGACGGGCATGTTTTGCGAAGTTTTTAATAAAACGTCTGTAATAGTTGCAAAATGCTACGAATCATCTAGCACTATCAGCATCTGTTGGTAATGTATTTTTCAATGACGTCATATTTGGTGTCATCTGGCAATATTCCTTTGTCGGATGAACATTTCTCTGGATGCAGTTTTAGGTTGTGTTTTCTGCATATGTCAAAAATATCCTTTAGGTTATTGAGCATGTGTTTCTCCGAACAGCCGATGACTATTAAGTCATCCATGTAAAGGAATGCTTGTGACGGATTTAATCCAGAGAAAGCAATTGTCATCATTCTTTGAAAGGAATTTGGTGCTATTTTCAGACCATACGGTAGTCTAGTAAACTGATAAGATCCATTGCTAGTAGAAAATTACGTAATGCTTCGCGATTTATCTTTTAGTTCTATTTGGTGAAAACCGGACATTAAATCTAGACATGAAAAATATTTGGCTCTGCCTAGTTGATCAAGAATATCGTCTATTCTTGGTAATGGGAATTTATCGGACAACAATTTTTTGTTTATTTGAGGATAGTCTATTACCAATCGCCATCGTTTCTTTTCTGATCCTGGTAAACACTTTTTCGGTACCAGTAGTAACGGACTATTATACTCGGACACTGATGGTTCAACTATTTTATCTTTAATGAGTTTATCGACTTGTCTAGTTATTTCTTCTTTATGCATGTGTGGTATTCTGTAATTTTTTGTGTATACTGGCTGGTTGTCATTCAATCTTAGTTCTTGTTTATAAATTTATATTTGTAGTAATCGGTTCGTTTTCTAAACCAAATATATCTGTATACTTGGTGCAAAGCTCTTCTAGTACGTTTTTGAACATAGGTGGGAAGTTTGGCTTCAGTTTTTGCATTACTGATTGACTTCTTTAGTCATCAGTTGTCTGTACAATTTCGTAATTCTTTAATGATTCATATTTTATGTTTTTTAAATTTAAAATTTTTACACTTTTTGTTGTGTTTAAAATTCGGAAAAATGTTTTGTTCGGGCTTGAGATCGAATTTCCAATAAATATTCCATTTTCGACCTCTTGATTTAAGATGACGATATTTGAGTTTTCATTTGGAATATTTATTTGTGTAATATTGGGATATTTATTGCAAAATTTAAATTATTTCGTCTTAATATTAGCAAATCGTTTGGTTCACTGAAGTCTAATTGGCAATTGAATGTTTTGAAAAAATCTAGTCCTAAAATTCCATCAAATGGAATTGGGAAACTTTCGTCTACTATATGGAAATTGTGTGGAATTATGAATTCATTTTGTCTTAGTTCTAGAAGGGTTAGACCTGTGGAAGTAATTGAACCTTCGCCAATTCCTGATATTTCAATTGTGTTTGAAGTATCTATATGTTCAAAAGGATCTGTTTTTTCTTTTATTATTGATACGTCTGCACCTGTATCCAACAAGAAGGTATAGGTGTTGTATGTATTTTCGTTTTTAACTTTGATGAAAATACTTAGGCTAAGATTGAATGTGTATACATTTACAGTTTCTTCTGAATATCTGCAGGGATCTATTGGTTTTCCGAGTTACTTTGAGTAAATCGTACATTACCATTTCCGTTGTTAGAGCTATCTCGGTTGGAATTACCTCGGTTCGAGCTGTTTCGGTTGAAATTATTTCTTCCTCGGTTGTTGTACCGTGAGTTACCACGATATCCACCGGTATTATTATTGTTCCTATAACCGTTGTTTTGGTAATTACCTCTACCTCGGTAAATATTTTGTCCATTTCTATTGTATTGACGGTAGTGCCTTTGTTATTACCTCTGTAGCGACTGAAAGTGTATACTTTTTAGCTAGTACGACAGATGTGCCATCGTGTATAAAGGCACCTTCCAGAGATTCAGTAAGCTTTTCAATCTCTTGGGCATACTGACTTGCTGTTTTGTTTCTCTGGGGTAGGTTTTTAATTTTTGCCGTTATTGACGCTACTGATTCTGTTTTTACATTTGATGAGATACTGTTAATGATCTCTTCTATTGTCTGTTCAGAGGTTATCAAATTTCTTGTGTGACCTTTTAATTTTGATTTTATTAGGCCCACTGCTGTTTCCTCATGGTCGCCTTTTACTGTATTTATCAAATTCAATGCGTCCATGAAACTCTGAAGGTTTTCTCTTCTGCCATTAAACTGTGGAATGAGGTTTGAGGCCATCTTTAAAAAATCAGTGACTGTTTGAGTCATTTTTGCGTTTCTTGGCGAAATGGCTGGATTGTTAAGAGTTATTTTTGTTTGATCTAAACTCACTGATGGTTCTTCTTGATCCATCTCTTCTTCAGCCGTTAACTGGTTTTTGTCTTCCAGTGATATTGAATTATCCAAATCAATTGTTTGTTTATATTCAATATTATATCTTTTTAACACGGATTTTGCCTTTTGTTTGCAATCATTATAGAATGCATTTGCGGCTGTTTTTCGTCCCGTAGTTAATTTACTATAGTGTTCTTTTAACACTGCTCTAATATTTTCTAGGCTCTCTACTTTGGGATGTTTCTCTGTTCTGCGAGAGGCACTTACATACAAGATTTATTTAATTCCTGCGCATGTGTTTTAGCTTCTCTTCATATATCATCCTAATTAATCATATTTTGTTAAAAATGATTTACACTCTCTTTTTTTTTTTTAATTCCCTGAGAGATCAATTATCTATATGGGTTGTTTGAATAGTTTATGTACCCTTGTGGGTAGAATCTTGTTTTTTCGCTTTAGGCGATTGTACGCTTCTACTATGGATCTTTCTATCAAGTGGGCTATCCCCGATTTAAATTTTCTATTATTCACAATCCAGTAATTGATTTCTTTATATTTTGGATTGGTCTCGCCTCTGTTAAAGAGAAAATCTAAGAATGGAACGTATTTGTTCAAATATTTAAGTTCTATTCGACCCATTTTTATACTGTATTTAGGCCTTCTGCTCTACTCTGATATTTTTTCTTAATTATTTTATTATGCATTGCATATAATTTCAAAGCCAGATTTAAGGCTACTAATATTAGGATAGCTAACAACAATATCCCTATTTCTTCTAAATTTTCCTTGTGATCTACTATTTTAACGCTGTTAACGACATTAGCCGTTGGGTGGTCTATTTTGGATTCTTGGGAACCCATCTTCCTAGCAGAAATTTTTGTTTTCTTGGTCGTTTAGAAAAATTATCTCAACTGTGTTTCGCACAGTGAGCCAGACACGTGGAAAAATTATAGAGTATGTGATTGGCTCACAATTCAAGTATACATATCATTTGTTGTTTATAATTATATAATAATTATTATTTTATTTATTAATTATTATTATAATTATTAAATTAAAGGCAAGTTAAGGCTCGTGCATTTCTGCGGCCCCCTTGCGTTTTTTCGCTCTTTGACGAAGTTCAGCTTTTAAGATGTTAATACGCACTATGCAGCGTTGTCGGTCTTCCTCCGCCTTCAGAGTGTCCAGTAAGTCTACTTCCAGCCTCTTCTGCTGGAGTAGCTTACGTACTTGGCCTCCTCTCTTAGTCTTCTTTGGCTTTGTAGATTTTGTGTTGCGGGCCCGGTACTCAGCTATTGTGAGTGGGCGTGGTCCATCGTTGGGATACAGCTCTAATACCTCTTCGAGGAGGGGTGCATCCCTTTGTACGGTAGGTACAGCCGTCAGGCAATCCAAGTCCTCTGGATGTGACGGTTCGGTGCTAGTCATCAGCACTTGCTTTTTATACCATACACCCATAGGGTGAAATGGTATATTAAAGTCGCTAAAATGTATGTAACAGGCAGAAGGAAGCTTTTCCGACCCCATAAAGTATATATATTCTTGATCAGCATCAACAGCCGAGACGATATAGCCATGTCCGTCTGTCCGTCCGTCCGTCCGTCTGTATGAACACCTAGATCTCGGAGACTATAAGAGCTAGAGCCACCAAATTTGGTATGTAGACTCGTGTCATATGTACGCTTATCGAGTTTGTTTCAAATGTTTGCCACGCCCCCTACCGCCCCCGCAAATGATATAAAACCGATTTTCTTAAACACCATAGCAACTAGAGACACAAAATTTGGTATGTATATTTGCTTAGTAAACGCGCACATTTTGTATTTATAAAAATTTTGCCACGCCCCCTACCGCCCCCGCAAATCAAATAAAACCGATTTTCTCAAAACCTATTTTAGCTAGAGACACCATAGTTGGTATAAATATTTGCTTAGTAATTGCGCACAGTTTTGATGTGTAAAGATTTTGCCACGCCCCCCTCCGCCCCCGTAATTTGAAAAAACTCGATTATCTCCCGTAATTTTCTACCTTGTGCAATCAAATTTAGCACACTTAAATTTGATACTAATATCAAGCAAAATACCAAATTTTATCAAAATCGGAATAAAAATAGCCAAGTTATGCATATAAACGTTTTTCCATACATATGTCCGGAGTTGGCCGTTGGCTGGTGGGGGCGCTAGGGTGCTCGAATGCTTGAGTGAGCGAAATACTAAGATATGCTTGTAAAAAGCATGTGAACAGTTTTTTTTTAAAATAGGAAAATGCATTGGTTATTATAAATTTCAAATATTTGTTTTACTGGTGTATGGTATATCCAAGTCGGCGAGACGACTTACTTACTTCATTTTATTTTTTTTTTGTTTTCAATTGTTAATTTATATTTTTGTGTGTGTGTGTGTATGTTCTTTTTTTTTTCCATCAAGTAGAAATGGAAAGTACCTGCTGCATTTGTGTAGCAGCATATATGTGGTACACTCAATAGGAAGCACATTACTATTCTTGTGTTATGGCGCGGGGTCCGTTTGGTAACTGTTTGAAACTATTTATCCATCGTTACCGTTATTTACATAAATATACAGCTAAACATGTTCATATATGTTCATATACTCACATGAGTATGTTTATGTGAATATACTAATGTATACACATAAACATATTCAAGTGCACACTTATGTTTTATTGCGTACATATTTGATTGTTTATACTTGCAACAAAGTGTTACAAGTTGAGCTCTTTGTGTTGAATGATTTTTGGTATGGATATACTACAATGTATTTATTTATATATACACTGCGCGTCATCAGGTTAGCGCCCCCCTTACACTCTCCGTAAATGTTAAATATTTTCCAAACCGTTTGAAATAATTGACTGAAATTTTTTACACCATAATTCAGTGAATTCTCTTTAAAATAAGACAAATTTGAATATTGAATGTTATGAGATTAATTTATTATAATTTTTCTTGAAATAAGTATGAAAAAAGGGTATTGAAAATTTGTTCATCAGGTTAGCGCCATCAGAGATATATCAAAAAATATAAATCTTAGTGTATATGTAGTATAGGCGGATATATATATGTGCGCAAAATACTGGCGAAAAAATTATATATATAAATTATATAAATAATTTTTAATTGTTGATTTTTTGCGACCTTTTATTGTTAGATGTATGTTTTGCCGGCTCGAGGTCAAATTTTTTGGGTGAATAAAACAAAATAATATTGTTGTTCTTTCCGATATATTTCGATCACTCATCGGTGGTCGTCTTCAGGGCAACTATAGAAACATTTAATTGTGCTTAACTTTAACTTTACATAATTTTACAACAAGAAACACCTACTTATTTTTACACGTCCGCACACTGTGACGTGGAGCTACAAACTGACTTGTCCCTAGTAAATGCCTGTATAAATGCGCGCAGTTGTCTGTATCTACCTTATAATTTAGTCTTATATTTGTCGGTGTATTTATTATGTGCAGCATCTCCAAAGTGTAACGTTTGTTGTAATGTTGTTCTTGGTTTATTATATTTACTTCGTCAAAATTTGGGGAATGTCCACTGGCGGCACAGTGGGCCATAAGTGCCGTTTTTTGTATATTTGTAGTGTTGACGAAGTTTATAGTCAGATCTATGTTGTGATAGTCTAGTTTTTAGCCTCGATTTGGTTGTCCCTATATACATTTTATCACAGTTTTCTTCATTGGTCCCGTTGCACGGTATTTTATATACTACGTTACTCTTGTCCATTATATCAATCTTGCTTTTTGTCCTATTGAAAATACTTCGTAACGTGTTGTTGGGTTTATGTGCTATCTGTATTTGTTCTGTGTCATAGCAATCCGAGTTTGCCAATCTTTCCGACAGTTGTGGGACATATGTGACGGACATAAAGCGTTTTGTCGAAACCTCTTTATTGGTTTTGTTATTGTTAGATTTTAGTAAAGTCCTTATGGTGTGGTTTGGAAAGTCATTATCCTTTAAAATTCGTCGTATTTCTTGCTTCGTTTCTTCGTTGTATACAACCTCTTGCTGTATTCATTATCATCGACTTCGGATGTTTGGAGTTGAAGTTGATGATTCGTCCTGATGCTGTTGGTTTTTTGTACCATTTTAATTTTAGCTCGTTTCCTCGTCTGTGTATTGATGCGTCTATATATGTCAATTTGTTGTGATTTTCTAACTCTGTTGTAAACTTTATGTTTCTGTCAAATGAATTTAGGTTGTCAAGTGTGTTTTGGATCTCGTCTTCTTTTATTATGGCAAAAAGGTCATCTACATATTTCGTCATAACTCTAGGTGGTCGCTGTAGTGTTTTCATCATTTTGTCTAAGAGTTCTTCCATAATTATATCGGCTATTATTGGTGATGCTGGTGAGCCCATAGGCATACCTTTTAGTTGTGTGTATATGTTGTCCTTGTATTTAAAATATCTGTTCTCTTGTATACAAAAACGTACTATTTCCATGAATGTTAATTTTGGAATGTTAGTGTGCGCTTTTATTTTTATCCACTTTTCCCTAATAGTGTCAAGTGCTAATTCTATTGGAATACTTGGAAAAAGTGAAACTACGTCAAATGATATCAATCTTTCATCGTCGCAAATAAATGTGTCATTAATCCTTGTCTTAAATTCTGAGGCGTTCTTTACGTTGTATGTTGAGTCTGCCGTTATATTTTTATACCATACACCCATAGGGTGAAATGGTATATTAAAGTCGCTAAAATGTATGTAACAGGCAGAAGGAAGCTTTTCCGACCCCATAAAGTATATATATTCTTGATCAGCATCAACAGCCGAGACGATCTAGCCATGTCCGTCTGTCCGTCCGTCCGTCCGTCCGTCCGTCCGTCCGTCCGTCCGTCCGTATGGTATGTAGACTCGTGTCATATGTACGCTTATCGAGTTTGTTTCAAATGTTTGCCACGCCCCCTACCGCCCCCGCAAATGATATAAAACCGATTTTCTTAAACACCATAGCAACTAGAGACACAAAATTTGGTATGTATATTTGCTTAGTAAACGCGCACATTTTGTATTTATAAAAATTTTGCCACGCCCCCTACCGCCCCCGCAAATCAAATAAAACCGATTTTCTCAAAACCTATTTTAGCTAGAGACACCATAGTTGGTATAAACATTTGCTTAGTAATTGCGCACATTTTTGATGTGTAAAGATTTTGCCACGCCCCCCTCCGCCCCCGTAATTTGAAAAAACTCGATTATCTCCCGTAATTTTCTACCTTGTGCAATCAAATTTAGCACACTTAAATTTGATACTAATATCAAGCAAAATACCAAATTTGATCAAAATCGGAATAAAAATAGCCAAGTTATGCATATAAACGTTTTTCCATATGGCCGGAGTTGGCCGTTGGCTGGTGGGGGCGCTAGGGTGCTCGTATGCTTGAGTGAGCGAAATACTTAGATATGCTTCTAAAAAGCATGCAAACAGATTTTTTTAAAAATACGAAAATGCATTGGTTATTATAAATTTAAAATATTTTTTTTACTGGTGTATGGTATATCTAAGTCGGCGAGACGACTTACTTACTTAATAATAATGAATATTACCACCAACCAAGCTTGACGTGTTCTTTCTTTAATTCAAATCCAAGTGGAACCCGGTCATTACATGGCGACCGTGACAATAGGCCAAGACAAGGCCTAAGGACATCGAAGGACCTAGGACAAAGGACATCGAGGACCAAGGAGAAAATTTTGTGTACGTATGTGTGTGTGTTTTTTAAAAAAAAAAGGGAAAATATAAGCACGAAAATGAGAAACGGTAACGATGGATAAATAGTTTCAAACAGTTACCAAACGGACCCCGCGCCATAACACAAGAATAGTAATGTGCTTCCTATTGAGTGTACCAAATATATGCTACTACACAAATGCAGCAGGTACTTTCCATTTCTACTTGATGGAAAAAAAAAGAACATACACACACACACACAAAAATATAAATTAACAATTGAAAACCAAAAAAAAAAAAGCAAGTGCTGATGACTAGCACCGAACCGTCACATCCAGAGGACTTGGATTGCCTGACGGCTGTACCTACCGTACAAAGGGATGCACCCCTCCTCGAAGAGGTATTAGAGCTGTATCCCAACGATGGACCACGCCCACTCACAATAGCTGAGTACCGGGCCCGCAACACAAAATCTACAAAGCCAAAGAAGACTAAGAGAGGAGGCCAAGTACGTAAGCTACTCCAGCAGAAGAGGCTGGAAGTAGACTTACTGGACACTCTGAAGACGGAGGAAGACCGACAACGCTGCATAGAGCGTATTAACATCTTAAAAGCTGAACTTCGTCAAAGAGCGAAAAAACGCAAGGGGGCCGCAGAAATGCACGAGCCTTAACTTGCCTTTAATTTAATAATTATAATAATAATTAATAAATAAAATAATAATTATTATATAATTATAAACAACAAATGATATGTATACTTGAATTGTGAGCCAATCACATACTCTATAATTTTTCCACGTGTCTGGCTCACTGTGCGAAACACAGTTGAGATAATTTTTCTAAACGACCAAGAAAACAAAAATTTTTGCTAGGAAGATGGGTTCCCAAGAATCCAAAATAGACCACCCAACGGCTAATGTCGTTAACAGCGTTAAAATAGTAGATCACAAGGAAAATTTAGAAGAAATAGGGATATTGTTGTTAGCTATCCTAATATTAGTAGCCTTAAATCTGGCTTTGAAATTATATGCAATGCATAATAAAATAATTAAGAAAAAATATCAGAGTAGAGCAGAAGGCCTAAATACAGTATAAAAATGGGTCGAATAGAACTTAAATATTTGAACAAATACGGTCCATTCTTAGATTTTCTCTTTAACAGAGGCGAGACCAATCCAAAATATAAAGAAATCAAATACTGGATTGTGAATAATAGAAAATTTAAACAAGGAAATTTCTTAGACAGAATGATGACATATTAATTTTAACATCTGATAAAGGGAATAAGACAGTTGCAATGGATAAGACTGAGTATGACAAAAAAATGGATAGTATACTTAACGATTTAAATACATATAGAACTTTAAGGAAGGACCCAACCACCAGACTACAGACCAGAAACAACGAATTGGTGGAAAAACTATACAAACATGAACTTATTTCACGGACCGAACGAAATAAGCTTATAACAAACACATCAATTCCACCAAGAATATATGGATTACCTAAAATCCATAAAGAAGGTACACCATTGAGACCAATCTGCTCATCAATTGGTTCTCCATCATACGGACTATGCAAATACATAGTCAACATATTAAAAAATATAACGGCAGACTCAACATACAACGTAAAGAACGCCTCAGAATTTAAGACAAGGATTAATGAAATGGTATATTAAAGTCGCCAAAATGTATGTAACAGGCAGAAGGAAGCTTTTCCGACCCCATAAAGTATATATATTCTTGATCAGCATCAACAGCCGAGACGATCTAGCCATGTCCGTCTGTCCGTCCGTCCGTCCGTCTGTATGAACACCTAGATCTCGGAGACTATAAGAGCTAGAGCCACCAAATTTGGTATGTAGACTCGTGTCATATGTACGCTTATCGAGTTTGTTTCAAATGTTTGCCACGCCCCCTACCGCCCCCGCAAATGATATAAAACCGATTTTCTTAAACACCATAGCAACTAGAGACACAAAATTTGGTATGTATATTTGCTTAGTAAACGCGCACATTTTGTATTTATAAAAATTTTGCCACGCCCCCTACCGCCCCGCAAATCAAATAAAACCGATTTTCTCAAAACCTATTTTAGCTAGAGACACCATAGTTGGTATAAATATTTGCTTAGTAATTGCGCACAGTTTTGATGTGTAAAGATTTTGCCACGCCCCCCTCCGCCCCCGTAATTTGAAAAAACTCGATTACCTCCCGTAATTTTCTACCTTGTGCAATCAAATTTAGCACACTTAAATTTGATACTAATATCAAGCAAAATACCAAATTTGATCAAAATCGGAATAAAAATAGTCAAGTTATGCATATAAACGTTTTTCCATATGGCCGGAGTTGGCCGTTGGCTGGTGGGGGCGCTAGGGTGCTCGAATGCTTGAGTGAGCGAAATACTAAGATATGCTTCTAAAAAGCATGCAAACAGATTTTTTTAAAAATACGAAAATGCATTGGTTATTATAAATTTAAAATATTTTTTTTACTGGTGTATGGTATATCCAAGTCGGCGAGACGACTTACTGACTTCATTTTCTGTGACAACATGTGCTTAGTGCTATTTTTTTCACCGTGCTGTTTTCCATTCTTCTTTTCTTTTTTCTTCTTCTTAGAAGAAGCGTTATCATTTTTGTTCTCTTTTTCGCTCTCCCAAATCAGAGAGACTGTCAGTAAGGCAAGAGAAAAGAAACTTCAAACCAAAATTCTTTTAGTCAAGTTTTACTGTAAAATAAAGTGAGCTGCTTGTATGTATGCACGCGCGTTGTTCACAAAAAACGTAAGTAATTTGTTATTTAGTTGGGTATTGGGTTCCTTTCCTCTACCTTTTTTTTGAGTTAAATCAATGAGCGACACCGAAATGGATTATGTGTGTGTGGATATGTACATATGTGCGTGCATTAGGGACGGAAACATTCCTTTAGACAAACTTGTTTTAAATAAAATTATTGAAAAAAATTATCATTATTTTAAAGGCACAATAAATAAATCACTAAACCGTGATTTAAGTGCTGGAAAACACGCACACAAATTATTCGTACACCTTATGTTTAGGCATTTCAAACACTTGCATGTACCGTTTTTTAAATCTCCTTTTCGAGCTATTCGTTAAATATCAACAAAGTACATGGGAAAGCACAAAATCATTGTCAATATTTTTTACTTGATTAAAGTTAAATTGAGAAAAAATGTGTAAAATGGGCCGAGGAAAAGATGTTTCGCCAGATATCCGCAAATTGATTCTCAAATTGTATTTGAAAAATCGAAGTCTTCGGGAAATTGGCAGATTAGTGGATAGGCCACATTCGACAGTGCAGAGTATAATTAAAACTTATACAAGCACTGGTCAAATTGGCACCAATCAAGAAAATGCTGGTAGACCTAGCATTCTAACACCACGGGATCAACGCAATGAAGTAGCTTCTGTGGTCCAAAACCCAAAAATTACCTCAACAGAACTCTGCAAAAGTGTCCGTGATGAAATGAAGAAAAAAGTCTGTCCTTAAACTATTCGCAGCTGCTTGCAAAAGTCTGGTTATCACGGTAGAGTTGCTCGCTGTAAGCCCTACATATCAAAGGTAAACAAAGAAAAGAGGCTGCAGTTCGCTAAACTGTATTTAAATGAGACAAATTCCTTTTGGGAAAATGTGATATACAGTGACGAATCAAAATTCAATATTTTTGGACACGACGGACCACCAAAAGTATGGCGAAAAGTAAATGAAGCCATGAAGGAAAAAAACTTAATTCCCATCGTAAAGCATGGCGGGGGAAATGTGATGGTTTGGGGCTGCATATCCGCAACTGGAGCTGGTCAAATGGTCTTTATTGATCCAAAAATGTATCAACACAAACGTGTTGTAAACACAAAAGCATTTTGGAAGAGAACTTACACGCAAGTGCTATAAAACTTATAGTGTTCAGGAGTGGCTTATTTACCACTTCAAGCAGTTGAAGTCTCCACCACAGTCTCCTGACCTTAATCGCATTGAGCACGTGTGGAATTTGCTTGAGAAACGAATTCGTCAACATGACATAACATCTAAGGATTCTCTTAAAATGGCTTTAAGCAATGAATGGGCTCAAATTAGTGCAACTGACACTTCAAATTTGGTCAAAAGCATGCAACGACGATTGAAAGCTGTCATAGCTGCAAAGGGGGGACCAACAAAATATTAAAAACATTTGTGATGGGTCATTTTCCTTTTAAAAATACGGGTAATGTGCACTGTGCGAAAAAAGGTTATTATTTGATTAGTTTTTAAGATTTTTATGTTAATAATTGAATTTTTTTGTTTTTGTTATTAGAATTAGTTATAAATATCATATTTATATACCCTTGCAGTCCATGGCCATAATATTTTTACATGTTCCAAACTCTTTTTCTGTATCTCAATTCATTAATGCACAGAACCTTTCAAATATCATTTCAATTTCTTCTTCTTCCCCATCCCCTTTTACACGCATGCCGCGATTCGCACGCATACACATATAGTTTTCACACATAGTTTTCGATACGTATTTCACTCGTTGCAGAGGACGGACGTGTTTTTTTTGCGCTTATCAACTTTTATTTTTTCTCGCGATTAAATACTTTTTCATAACTTTTAAATTTATTACCGGTTAAATTAATTAATAATAATTTCAGCATCCGAATTTTATTTTCATTTTGCGAATACTTGCTGTCGCTTTTGTTTAAATTTAAATAAAATCAAAACATACAACAATACTCGCATTAGCGGTGTTGTTGTTTTGCTTATCTCTTTTGCTTTTGTGTCTTTACCGTTTTTAACTAACTCTCGCGCTCTTGCGTACAAATTGTTGTTGCATGTGTTCAATTTGACGCGCTCTCCCGCTCTTTCCTATTCTTGATTGATTTGCGCTCTCGTCTTTTGCCTACCCGCGACTCTGTGATACGTGTTTTTGTTTTTGTGCTTTCATCTCTTTTATTTCTTTAGTTGTGAAGGCTTACTCTGCACATTAACCCTTGTGTCAGAACTGGTCAGTATATTCTTATTCACAGATTTTTTACCTTTAGAATTTCTATTTTTTATTTTTTGTATTTCCTTTTAATTTAATTAAACTTTTTGATAAAATAGTTGTCTTTCTTTTGAGCATAACATTCTAGCTTTTACAGAGACGTGGCTTAAACCTGATATTGCTGATTCATCGGTTTTTCCCACAAATTTTTCTATATTCAGACGTGACCGGATTTCTCGCATAGGTGGTGGCGTTCTGATAGCTGTTGATGCTGCTTTATCATCTGAAATGATTCAATTTTCTAGTACCCAGGAGATTGAGTTTGTCGGTGTTAAAGTAAATTTTAAATCTTTTAATGCTTTTATTACTTGTTCCTATATTCCACCTTTGTCAGACATGGTGGTATATTCAAATCATTTAGAGGCAATTCAGTTTGTCTCCTCTTTGGTTTCCAGTCAAGACATGCTCATAGTTTTAGGTGATTTTAATTTACCCGCTTTAGCATGGTCACCAACAGATGAATGCACCATGTTGCTGCCCTCTTTGTCACATGACTTTATTGATGGCCTTCTAGGCTTATCTTTATCCCAAGTCAATCCTATCTTAAATTCTAATGGAAAATCGTTAGATCTCATTTTTGTATTGGATTCTTCTTATTGTGAGGTTTCTAGGATCGAACCATTTGTTCTTCCAGAAGACAAATTTCATCCTACATTAAATTTAAAAATTGATCTGCCCTTGCTTTCACCATTACTTGGTTCAAATGAGTTACCTCTAACTAGGTGCTTTCGTAAGACTGACTTTGCCAGCCTTAATGAAAGCATTGCTACTACTGATTGGTCTTATCTGTACAATTGTAGAGATATGGACTCAGCTGTTCGTTTTTTCTATGATACTCTGAATTCACTCTTTGATATTTGTGTGCCTCTTGGTAGGCTGGAGCGGCTTAACAAACCTCCCTGGTTCTCTCGTGAGCTGTGCAATTTGAAAAATGTGAAGACACGATATTATAAGAAGTTTCAAAAAACACGTCGTTCATCAGACTATGCTCTGTATACAGTCGCTCGTTCAAAATTCATGATGCTTAATACACAATGCTATAAGAATTATCTTCAGCGGTGTAAGCTTCAGTTTTCTTCTGACCCTAAACAATTTTATAATTTTGTTAATTCTAAACGTAAGACCTCTGTGCACCCATCTTTTTTGTCTTTTCAAAATAAATGAAGTAAGTAAGTCGTCTCGCCGGACGGACGGACGGACGGACGGACAGACGGACATGGCTAGATCGTCTCGGCTGTTGATGCTGATCAAGAATATATATACTTTATGGGGTCGGAAAAGCTTCCTTCTGCCTGTTACATACATTTTAGCGACTTTAATATACCATTTCACCCTATGGGTGTATGGTAAGCGAGCACTGATCAGGCAATTGCCGATATGTTTGCGAGTTTTTTCAAAACAACTTATTCCTCAACGGAATATCGAGCAAGTCCGTATCCTTATCATTTAGAAAAGGCTAATTGCATTTTCAATCCAGTGATTGATGAAGGTTCTATTCTTAGCGATGGCCAGATGGTCTTCCTGGATGTGTACTCAGGTTCTGTGCAAATGCATTATGTAAACCCATTTTAAAATTGTTTCTATTGTCTGTCGAATCTTCCTCTTTTCCATCTATTTGGAAGGAGTCGTATATCATTCCTCTGCATAAAAATGGCAAAAAGTCCGAAGCCACTAACTATAGGGGTATCTCAAAATTGTCCGCTATTCCGAAAGCTTTTGAGAAAATTATAACTTCTCAATTGCAACATTTTTGCAGCTCTATTATTTCGCCATCCCAACATGGGTTTGTGAAACGTAGATCTACAACCACTAACCTTTTAGAATTTACATCAATAATTATCAAGGGGTTCAAAAATGGTAAACAAACCGATGACCATAAGTTAAATTTTAACACCCATATTTCCACCACGGTCTCAAAGGCCATGAGTGTCCTGGGTTTCATTAAAAGATGGTCAAAAGAATTCGATGACCCCTATACAACTAAAGTTCTTTTTACTTCGCTTGTCCGTCCTATTTTAGAGTATGGATCTTGCATTTGGTCACCTCAATATGAGTCGCACCAGATTAGACTTGAATCCGTTCAAAAGCAGTTCTTGCTATTTGCTCTTCGTGGCTTAAGCTGGGATCGCAATGTCAATTTGCCTTCGTATTCTAGTAGACTTCTCTTGATTAACCTTCCTTCCCTAACTAACCGTAGAACCATGCTTGGTGCAATTTTCATGCACAAGCTCCTAATTGGTGATATCGACTCGCCTGAGTTATTAGCTCAGGTAAATCTGTCGGTACCATGTAGACGGAGTAGACATCCTTTGATACCATTATCCCTTAGTCGTTGTTCTTCTAACTATGCCATGCATGAACCTTTTAGGGTCCTCTGCTCTGATTACAACCTTCTTTTCCCTGTAATCAGCGCAGAGTTTTCTATCAATATGCTTAAAACATCTATCCTATCCCATTTAGTTAATAGATAACTATAGTATTATTTGTTTGTATGTTTCTTCTCTTGTGTATTTGTCCACGCGATTCGCGCCGTGCGTTTTACGGCTGCACCCCTCGGTCGGTCGGGTGGGAGGTGGGCAGTTATCTGCTTGTGCTCGCGCGTAACAGGCTTTGTCCTGGTGTCGTAGGGGCCACTTGAACGTACTGCGCATAGTATCGTCAACGTCCGCTATGTAGCGTTGCGTCTGTATGTGTGCATGCGTGTGCTCTATTGATTTGATGATGACGTAGTAGGCAGCAAGCCCAACCGATTTATATCGGCTGTAACTTGTGTTATATTAATCCGATCAAATTTTGGGATCTGAAATTTTATATATGTAATACTAGCATATTGGTAAATTTCATGGCGATACTCCAATTTTTGCAAAAATGTTTCCTCCAGAGCTATATTATATAGTGGTCCGATTCTGCCAATTTTTACATCAGAGGACTTTCGAAGTTTTCCGAATTTTCTTCTACGTTTGTAATTCTAACTTTATTTTGTTGTGTTTTGGGAGGATAATTTGTATTTCTATTGTTATAATTTCTTCGGTTATAATTATTACTATAGTTATTGTTATTCCTAGTATTGTTATAGTTAGTATTAACATTCGGGTTTTTATTTTGGTAATTATCCTGTTCCATATTTGTGGATGTATTTACAAGTTTAGCTACAACATCATTCATTTCAGTGAAATTGCCTACTTATTATTGTTCTGACCTTTTCGTTTTCGCAGTTCTTTATGGTTGATTTCACTGCTGTTTGAGTTGCATATTTCTTTGCTGTTTCAGGGTTTAGGTTGTCTGTTATGAATGATTTAGTGAGTTTTTCTATTTCTGACATAAATAAACTTGCATTCTTGCCATTTTGTTTTAAATTCATTAATCTTGCCTCTGCTACCTGAACTGTTTCACCCTTAATTTCTTTTTTTATACCCTTGCAGAGGGTTATATAAAATTGGTCAGATGTTTGTAACGCACAGAAGGAGACGTTTCCGACCATATAAAGTATATATATTCTTGATCAGCATGAGAAGCTGAGTTGATATAGCCATGTCCGTCTGTCCGTCTGTCCGTCCGTCTGTGCGTATGCGTTTTACTCAGCCTTCTTAAGAGCTATCGGGATGAAATTTTTTGGGGGCTTTTTATTACCTGGGAAAATCGGCAGAATCGGACCACTATATCATATAGCTCTGGAGGAAACATTTTTGCAAAAATTGGAGTGAAATTTACCAATATGATAGTATTATATATAAAATCTCAGATCCCAAAATTTGAATCTGATCGGATATATAGAACACAAGTTACAGCCGATATAAATCGGTTCGGCTTGCTGCCTACTACGTCATCATCAAATCAACAGAGCACACGCATGCACACATACAGACGCAACGCTACATAAACTATGTATATGTGTATGCGTGCAAGTCGCGGCATGCGTGTAAAAGGGGATGGGGAAGAAGAAGAAGAAATTGAAATGATATCTGAAAGGTTTTGTGCATTAATGAATTGAGATACAGAAAAAGAGTTTGGAACATGTAAAAATATTATGGCCATGGACTGCAAGGGTATATAATCTTCGGCACAGCCGATGTTAGCTTCTTTGATATTTAATGTTTGTATTATACCATTTATAGTGTTTCATTTCTTACTAGTAGTCTAACTTCCCCTTTTAGTTTTGTTTTTGTGACTTTAATAGATGTTTCTTCTTGTTCTGCTTTTATTTCATTGATTAATTCCAGTGAATCTATGAAACTTTACAATTTTGAACTTGTAGCTGTCCTTTATCTTTTACAGCTGGTTCTTCTGTGTCTTTTGCTACTAGAGGTTCAAAAGTTGCTTCTAGATTTAAATCTACCGGTATTGTGAATTTTATATTATGTTTTCTTGCTATACTTATTAGTTGTTTATTTAAACTGTATATTAGCTCAGTGAAGATTTTACTACTTGATTCATTGCATATGTCTGTACTGCTACTGTTTATTCTATTGTAACTCTCGAAGATAGTTTCAAGGTGCTTATTAATGGTTTGAAACTTTTCATTTAATATTTCTATTTTCTGGTCCATTGAAATTTTGTTTATTTTTGGTTTTATCGTTATGGCATATCTAATTCCATTAAATTAATTTTGTTCTCTTAGTATTTAATAATTTTTTTTCCTTTTTTCCTTCTCTTTTTTTCAATTTTCAATATTTAATTGTTTCCAAAAAATGTTCTGATTTTTCTTATAGAAGGGTATTTGAACTTCGTTATTGGGAGGATTTGATCTTGAACGCTTGCTGCGATCAGAAAGCTTTATGTGTGCGTGCAAGCTTTGTAACTCTTCTTGAGATTTTCTCAAAAGCTTGCTTTGATCGCGCCAAGCTTTACAAGTGTGCTTATGTTGTTTGTGCACTTTTGAGTGCACATGTTTGACATGTGCTCTTCTTTAGGGTATGTTGGGGTATATTAGGCTGATTGTAATTTATTATTTATATATATATTTATATATATATTTTTTGTGTATGTTTCATTTTAGTGTATATTTAAAAAATAAGAATTTTTGTGTTTTTGTTTTATCTTCTTTTTGTTTCAATGGTATTTTGGCTATGATAGACTTATTCATAAAAAATTGTAGACAATATATTAGAATTTTTTTCATTTTATTATTTTTTTTTTTAATTTTTGTGTATTCAAATGAATTTATAGTGGCAGCGCAAAGATAGCCTCTTGCCACAAAGGTGCCTACATATATTAGCACTCTTTTTTATTTGTATTAATTTTTATTGTTTGCTGCATCTGCTGCTCCTTGTTCTTGTTATTATTGGCTCTGCCGCTGTTGGTTCTACTGCTGTTGGTTCTGCTGCTGTTGGTTCTGCTGCTTTGCCTCTTTTTGTTGTTGCTGTTGTTCTTCAAGTTGGCATATTCTAACCAAATTTGGCATGCCTCCACCCATGGTGGTGGTGGGTCGCTGTTTACTTGGGCCAGCAGGGCCGCTCGCTGCCTCCTAAGTCTGACGAGAAGGCCACCTCGCCGCTTTATTTGGGGAATGGTCCTGGGCATCGGTATGTAAATTTTTCCTTAATTTCTATGGCAAGGACTTTTTATTTTTATTTCTTTTTTTTTTTTTCTTTTGCCTTTTTAATTGTTGCCAATGGTTGGCAGGATCGCCATGTAATAGGCGAAAGCAAGGTTTGACTTGAAGTGATTTATTGGGTCCGCAAGCCCGGTATTTATAGGGGACCATTTACATTGGTCTTATGGCTAGTGTCCTTAACGGTAAGGTAAACGTTACGCTAATTACGTATAATATATTCCTAAAAGTATGTGGCCTATATGCTATTCCTAAAAGTATACTACAATATAAATGTTTTTCCATATGGCCAGATTTGGCCGTTGGCTGGTGGGGGCGCTAGGGTGCTCGTATGCTTGAGTGAGCGAAATACTAAGATATGCTTGTAAAAAGCATGTGAACATTTTTTTAAATACGAAAATGCATTGGTTATTATAAATTTAAAATATTTGTTTTACTGGTGTATGGTATACCCAAGTCGGCGAGACGACTTACTTACTTCATTGTTTAAAGATGGCCTTAAACCATATTCCACAGTTTGATGGCAGAAGAGAAAATCTTAAGAGCTTCATGGACGCATTGAATTTGACAAATTCACTAAAAGGCGACCTGAGGAAACAGCAGGGTGCCTAATAAAAACAAAACTAAAAGGTCACACAAGAAATTTAATAACATCTAAACAGACAATAGAAGAGATTATTAACAGTATTGCGTCAAATGTAAAAACGGAATCAGTAGCGTCAATAACGGCAAAAATCAAAAACCTACCCCAGAGAAACAAAACAGCAAGTCAGTATGCCCAAGAGATTGAAAAGCTTACCGACTCTCTGGAAGGTGCCTTTATACACGATGGCAGATCTGTCGAACTAGCTAAAAAGTATACACTTTCAGTCGCTACAGAGGTAATAACAAAGAACTGCATAAACAATCAAGTACGTAACGTACTAAAAGTAGGTATTTTCCGTGACATGAACGAACTAACAACGAAGTTCGTAGACAGTAGTACAGCAGAAACAGGACAGGCGAACCATGTCATGCACTACCGTCAATACAATAGAAATGGACAAAATAATTACCGAGATAAAGGTAATAACCAAAATAACGGTTATAGGAATAATAATAATACCGGTGGATATCGTGGTAGCTCACGGTACAACAACCGAGGAAGAAATAATTCCAACCGAAGTAGCTCTAACAACGGAAATGGTAATGTAAGACTTACTCAAAATAATTCGGAAAACCAATAGATCCCTGCAGATATTTAGAAGAAACTGTAAATTTATACACATTCAATCTTAGCCTAAGTATTTTTATCAAAGTTAAAAACGAAAATACATACAACACATATACCTTCTTGTTAGATACAGGTGCAGACGTATCAATAATAAAAGAAAAAACAGATACCTCTGAACATATAGATACTTCAAACACGATTGAAATATCAGGAATTGGTGAAGGTTCAATTACTCCCAAAGGTCTAACCCTTATAGAACTAAGACAAAATGAATTCATAATTCCACACAACTTCCATATAGTAGACGGAATTTTAGGAATAGATTTCTTCAAAACATTCAATTGCCAATTGGACTTCAGTGAACCAAACGATTTATATTAGTAGATTATTATTAAGACCAAATAATTTATTTAATCCGACAAATAAATATTCCAAATGAAAACTAAAATATCATCTTAAATCAAGAGGTCGAAAATGGAATATTTATTGGAAATTCGATCTCAAGCCTGAACAAAACATTTGTCCGAATTTTAAACACAACAAAAAGAGTAAAAATTTTAAATTTAAAAAAAATAAAATATGAATTATTGAATAATTATGAAATTGTGCAGACAACTGATGACCAAAGAAGTCAATCAGTAATACAAAAACTAAAGCCAAACTTCCCACCTATGTATACAGATGTATTTGGTTTAAAAAACGAACCAATTACTACGAACAACTTTTATAAACAAGAACTAAGATTGAATGACAACCAACCAGTATACACAAAAAATTACACAATACCACACATGCATAAAGAAGAAATAACTAGACAAGTCGATAAACTCATTAAAGATAAAATAGTTGAACCGTCAGTGTCCGAGTATATTAGTCCGTTCCTACTGGTACCGAAAAAGGGTTTACCAGGATCAGAAAAGAAACGATGGCGATTGGTAATAGACTATCGTCAAATAAACAAAAAATTGTTGTCCGATAAATTCCCATTACCAAGAGTAAACGATATTCTTGATCAACTAGGCAGAGACAAATATTTTTCATGTCTAGATTTAATGTCCGGTTTTCACCAAATAGAACTAAAAGATAAATCGCGAAGCATTACGTAATTTTCTACTAGCAATGGATCTTATCAGTTTACTAGACTACCGTATGGTCTGAAAATAGCACCAAATTCCTTTCAAAGAATGATGACAATTGCTTTCTCTGGATTAAATCCGTCACCAGCATTCCTTTACATGGATGACTTAATAGTCATCGGCTGTTCGGAGAAACACATGCTTAATAACCTAAAGGATATTTTTGACATATGCAGAAGACACAACCTAAAACTGCATCTAGAGAAATGTTCATTCTTCATGCACGAAGTGACATTCTTGGGTCACAAGTGTACCGACAAAGGAATATTGCCAGATGACACCAAATATGACGTCATTGAAAAATACATTACCAACAGATGCTGATAGTGCTAGATGATTCGTAGCATTTTGCAACTATTACAGACGTTTTATTAAAAACTTCGCAGAACATGCCCGTCCGATAACACAACTGTGTAAGAAAAAAGTAGAATTTGTTTGGTCTGAAGAATGCCAAAAAGGATTTCAATATCTGAAAAAAGCCCTAATAGAACCCACACTGCTGCAGTATCGAGATTTTAGCAAAGAGTTTTGCATAATAACAGATGCTAGCAAATATGCATGTGGAGTAGCACTAACTCAAACTTATGGCGATAAGCAGTTGCCAGTAGCATACGCATCCCGTTCGTTCACTAAAGGTGAAAGTAATAAAAGTACTACTGAGCAAGAACTAGCTGCGATACACTGGGCCATTACACACTTTCGCCCATATATATGGCAAACATTTCAGAGTCAAAACAGACCACAGACCCCTAACGCATTTATTTTCTATGATAAATCCGAGTTCAAAATTAACAAGAATGAGACTTGATCTAGAGGAATATGAATTTACAGTAGAATATCTGAAGGGAAAAGATAATTTTGTTGCGGATGCATTATCCCGCATTACAATACAGGATCTAAAAAACACAAAAGCAAATGTCCTGAAAGTCACTAATAGGCAGCAAAGTAGACAAAATAATCTCTGGCCAGATGATAAAAATCAAAATACAATTAGGCACGTACCTAATGATGCTTCTAAGCCCAAAATACATGAAGTACTCTGCAATGATGAAGTACGAAAAGTAGTGACCTTGCGCATAACACACGATTTATGTTTCCTCAAACATGGAAAGAAAGTTATAGCAAGAATTGAGATTGGAGATCTGTACACCAATGGAAATCTAGACTTAGGTCAGTTTTTTCAAAGGCAGGAAAAGCAAGCCGGTATACTCGAAATCAAACAACTCAAATTGGCACCGAGTGAAAAGATCTTTGAAACATTTTCAATAGAATCTTTTAAAGAAATGGGCAATAAAATATTGAAAACATTAAGAGTAGCGCTACTCCAACCGGTGACCATTATAGAAAAATATAAAGATAAAGAAGCAATATTGTCTACATACCATGATGATCCAATACAGGGTGGCCATACAGGCATTACAAAAACTTTGGCCAAAGTAAAAAGATATTATTATTGGAAAAACATGACACGTCATGTAAAAGACTACATTAATAAATGTGAAAAATGCCTAAAGTCAAAAACAACAAAGCACATAAAAACACCCTTAGTTATTACAGAAACCCCCATACATGCTTTTGATAAGGTAATAGTAGACACCATTGGTCCATTACCAAAATCCGAAAACGGTAACGAATATGGAGTCACTCTAATATGTGACGACGAAATACCTAGTAGCAATACCAGTTCCCAATAAAAGCGCTACAACAATCTCGAAAGCTATTTTTGAATCATTCATTCTGAAGTACGGTCCAATGAAGACGTTCATTACGGACATGGGAACAGAATATAAAAATTCAATAATAAATGACTTGTGCAAATATTTAAAAATAGACAACATTACGTCTACTGCACACCACCACCAGACCTTGGATACCGTTGAAAGAAGTCATAGGACATTCAATGAGTACATTCGATCATATATATCAGTAGATAAAACTGATTGGGACATATGGTTACAATATTTTGTGTACTGTTTTAACATAACCTCGTCAGTAACACACAAATACTGTCCCTATGAACTTGTATTTAGTAAACAAAATAATTTACCAATTATATAACGTAGATGATTATGCTAAAGAAGTTAAGTTTAGATTAGAACTAACATACAGTAGAGCTAGAATAATGTTAGAGGAACGTAAGAAAAACCAAAAAAATTTTATGACAATAAGTCAGCAGATTTTAAAATAGAAATAGGAGACAAGGTTTTCTTAAAAAACGAAGCTGGTCATAAGCTTGACAGCCTATATAGGACCATTCGAAGTTGTAGAAATATCTAAAAACAACAACATAAAAATTAGGACTAATAAAAATAAGATACAAACAGTACATAAGGATAGGTTAAAACTTTGCAAAAATAAAATAAAATAAAATAAAAAAAAACAAAGAAGCTAACATCGGCTGTTGATTTGATGATGACGTAGTAGGCAGCAAGCCGAACCGATTTATATCGGCTGTAACTTGTGTTCTATATATCCGATTAGATTCAAATTTTGGGATCTGAGATTTTATATATAATACTATCATATTGGTAAATTTCATGGCGATACTCCAATTTTTGCAAAAATGTTTCCTCCAGAGCTATATGATATAGTGGTCCGATTCTTCCAATTTTCATACTATATTTTTCCCAGGTAATAAAAAGCCCCCAAAAAAAATTTCATCCCGATAGCTCTTAAGATGGCTGAGTAAAATGCATACGCACAGACGGACGGACAGACGGACAGACGGTCAGACGGACATGGCTATATCAACTCAGCTTCTCATGCTGATCAAGAATATATATACTTTATAGGGTCGGAAACGTCTCCTTCTGTGCGTTACAAACATCTCACCAATTTTATAATACCCTCTGCAAGGGTAAAAAAAAATAAAATTTTTTAATGGATTCAACTACTATAACTACTTCATTTTATTAAAAATATACAAAAAAAAATTTTTTTGAGAAAGAAAATTTGTCTGGCCAGACACAAATAAAACAATTTTTCTAACAAACATACATACATTACAATTAATCAATCATTTAGGAAAGTTTTAGGAAAGTTCTAAAAACAATCAAATATGTACGGAATAAAACATAAGTGTGCACTTGAATATGTTTATGTGTATACATTAATATATTCACATAAACATACTCACATAAATATATAGCTAAACATGTTCATATATGTAAATTAACACTTTCCTTGTTCTCCGTAGGAAAAAAATAAAATTTATTTAAAAATCTTTATTAGTTTTACGTTCACAAATCTTTTAATTTACTGGAAGACTTTAAGACAACTACTATGAACAAGGATCGCGGAGCTCCAACGAAGTTACAAGTTGCACTCAGGTTGAAGACTGACTTTGGTTTGATCGATTATGTTTGGATGAAGCCTCTGGTGTTGGGCGTCGTTGGTGACAGCGACGTCTGCTGAGTCCAAAAGTCCAACGCTGGCGTGGGATCTGTTTATCGATGAATTGATTTAGGCGACTTGAAGTCTGGTATACCGAACTTTATCTGTTTATTGCCGAATTGTAGAATTGGGCGACTTGCTGTCTGATGTACTGAACACGACACCATTCCCATAGGAATGTTTAGTCTGGTAGTTATTTGTTGTGCCGATGCCCATTATGACGAGTCTTGACTATTGTAAGATGAGTGTGGGCGCGGTCATAAAATATTTATAGGTTTATAGCATGCCTGGTCTTAACTCCTCCCCTCTTAAATGCGGGCGTCCTCGGTCGCTGCCACATACTGTACGGGGATCGGCATGACCATTGGTGGATTGCTTTCTGTTGGTCTGTGGATGCATCGCTTCTTGATGACCCAGTAGATTATTGCTGTAATACTCAGGAGTGCTAAAATGATCCAGTAGGATGATGAAATGATTACGTTATTAGTTTGAATTTTTTCCAAGTTATCTGTATTGTTCAGATGTAGCTCTTTAATCATTTCCAACGATAAAATCTCGCCTTGGTGTTTTTTATCTGATATGAGTTGTAGTAGTGACAGCTGGACTTCGACTTAACGTTTGGTCTTCATGATGTACCATGCATCGTCTATATTGATGGTTGCGTTTTGCGAATGGATCACGAAGGTTCCGTCCAACGTAAGATTTTCTCCGTCAATGTTGATGGTTCCTTTAAATTGGTTTAGCAAAAGTGTGCCGGGAGCCACCTCTGAATGCGTTTTAACATGTTGATTGTTCGTAGTTTGGCAATTTGGTTTTTTTCTGTAGAAATACGCTCCTATACATTTGCTATTCTTTAAGTCAATTAAATCTTCCAATTTACATAGTATCTTATCATTTAGATTTTTACATTTGTTCTTATTAGCTAACCCGAAGAGTTGTTTATTACATTTCAGTACATGTCCATTATCTATTTTTTCCTTTGTTTTTCCATTTTTTATTGTTTTTTTTTTTATTACCCTAGGAATACTAACAATATAAAGAAGGGCTCTGCCGTCAGATGCAATGCTTACTTCGGCAAATTTTATTAGCTCTTCAATATTTACAAACGTTAGGCTTTCTTCAGCAATTGATTCAATGATATTTATTTCTGTTGGTGATAGAATTAAAGAATTTATGGTATTGACCTTGGCCCAATCTATTGCATAAATGACATTAGAAATTTCTTCTCTCAATAAGCTTAATTTGTATTTTGACATTTCTATTTCTTTTGCTTTATCTTCTGTTTCGGGTTTGTTTTTAAGTAACAAAGAGTTAGTTATTTTGACCAAATCATTTATCTTATTTTCTACTAGGTTATTTATTATTACTTGTTTGTTATTATTCTTTAGCTGTTCATTGATTTTATCGATTACAATCTTGTGATCTTGTTGATCTGGGGTAGCCGCGAGCCACTTCCACGCTGCTCCAAGTATATCGAGAGAGCGTTTTGCTCTGAATCTCATTGTCTTTAGTCGTTCGATTTTATTCTCGATTCGAGTTATTTCGTAAATTAAAAAAGGGTAGTACGGATTTGTTTTCGTTTTGTTTTGTACTGACAATGCCTGTTGATACTTTTCTATTTCTACCACGTGGATGATCTTAAAGGTACCATTCTGCCTTGCTGCTATTCCGGTTTCCAACATTACCACCCTAGATTTTGAGTAATCCAAGATAGTCGTGTGTCCCCAGCAGGCTGGTAACAAGATTAACCTGTCGAAAAAGGATGTTGATCAGTATTTTAGCTGATTCTTATGCACTATCCTGACTATTATGGTTTTAACCTTTGTATTCAAATCTTCAGCTACTTTTTCTTTTTTATATCTTGGAGTTAGTTTAGAACCTAACCTTCTGTTGATTTTAACATATATTGTGTCACCTGGATCGTAGATTATTATAGGTTCTTTTTTCTTGTTGTGATATTGTAAATCGGAATCTTGCTTATCTGAAATTTTCCTTGAAATTTTTTCCCTTTCGAGCACTAATTTTTCTAGTGAGTGTGCTAAGTGTACCGCAAAGAATGCTTCTATTGGTTATCTATTAGTGGTGCTATGGATCGTTCTATTATACTCATCTACGGCTCTGAATATTAGGTCTTCGAATTCCAACTCAGGATGCTCAACCTTTAAACATCTCATAATTTCTGTGAATGTCGAATGGAATCTTTCTACTTGGCCATTGCTAGACGATGTATATGGTGGGGTTGTATGGACATTTATGCCTAGCTGATTATTCAAAAAAAATTTTATTGACGCGGAATTCAGGGATTTTTCATAATCCATGACTACCGTTTTGGTCACGCCGAAAGCTACTAATAACTCGCGAAGTGGTACCTTTAAATGTTCCGCTGCTTTTGAATTAACTAGTTTTATTTGCACATACTTTGAGAACTTGTCTATTGCTGTTAGGATAATTTTATTCTGTCTTGAGTACAAATCTATGTGTATGATTTCTCCTGGATAACTAGGAATGGGTGATGGTTGAATTTCTTGATTTGGGGGTGTCTTTGGTATTTTGAAAGTTTGCATGTTTGACAGACTTTACTACTGCTTCTATTTTCTTTTTCATACCGGGGAAAAAAAATTTCGATAAAATTTGTTTTTTGTTCTCCAATGCGTTTCTATGGGCTCACATGTTCTTTTGCTATGATTGCTTGCTGTTGGCTATGGTCATGGACATCTGTAGTTTGAATCTGCGTGAATCTGGCTTTATAGTTCCTAAAATGTTCCGGAAATATGGATTGGATCTTTCCCATAATACTTTCGGAGGTAAAAATACCATTTACCATTCTAGGATCCATTTTTGCTTTTAAAATTGTTACAAGATCACTCTCTGAATAGTTTCTCCTTACTACTGTATGTCTATGGTATGTAGGGAACGGTAATTCGAATGTCGTTGATTCGTTATCGCCGGTGAGAATTATTAATTGGTTTTTAAAGACGTTAATGGGAATGTCCATTGTTGGTATAAGTTCATGACCTGAGCTCTCATCGCTATGCACAGTGGCTGCTGACGTGCTGCTAGCATTTATGCTAGTAGGATTTCTAGAAAGTGCGTCTGCTACTATATTTGAGCTACCCGGTTTATACTTCAATTCATAATTGTACTCCTCCAGGTAACTTTTCCTCTTTTTCAACTTTGCATTGTTGTTCTTCGGACTAAGTGCATAGGTAAGCGGTTGATGATCAGTCTAGATGGTCACTTTTGACTTACCATAGAGATACATCCTCAATTTTTCCAAGGACCATACTATGGCTAACATTTCCCTCTCGTTTGTAGCATAATTTTCTACTGTTTTAGATAACGCTCTAGATATAAATGTAATCGGTCTCCCGTTTTGTTCTAGTGACGCACCTATTGCTATATTCGAGGCATCTGTAGTCAGATGAAATTCTTGATTGAAATCGGGATATGCGAATACTACGTCTTGTGAAATTAATGAAATTTTCACTTTCTCAAAAGAGTCATGTTCTTCTTTGCCAAAACGAATTTCGATTTTATAGGAAACATTCTTTTTAGTTCTGCCATGTTCGCCACGCAATAAGGCTGTAAGGGGTCTTGCTAATTTAGCAAAATCTTTAATGAATCTCCTATAATAGCTGGCTAAACCCAAGAAGGACCTTAGTTGTTTTAGGTTCTTTGGTGTGGGGAAGTTTTTGATAGCCTGCACTTTTTCTGGGTTGGTTTTAACACCTTCCTTTGATTTTACTACGCCTAGGAAATCAACACTATGTTTGAGGAATTTACATTTATCTATCTGTACTTTCATGTTTGCTTCTGACAAGGTAGAGAATACTTCGGCCAAATGACGAAAATGATCTTCCTCAGATTTGCTGAATATTATGATATCATCGATATAAACATAGCATATTTTTCCTATATGTTCTCTTAATATGTCATCAAGGGCTCTTTGAAATAATTCTTGAATTTGTTCTTCAACTACTTCTCGCAACGAAGCTGGATACGGGTAATGTTTTGTATAGACTGGAGTGTCTGACGTCGTTCGAATTTCTCCTTGGACGTTGGTAGCGTAAGTCAACTTCATGTCTGGGCTCGCGAATAGCGATTTGTATTCCTATTGAAGTGCTTCTAGTTTTAATTTTTGTTGACCCGAGAGTTGATCTGAATTGATAGTGTGGACTTGCTGAGTTTGCATTTGTCTCATTTTAACAACATGAGAGTTGTTGACGTATAATAGATTTTTTCCCACATCTATAATGGCATTAAGTTCTTTTAATGTATCGTTGCCTAAGATTCCATGAAACGATTCCAAATTTGGTAGTAGAAAAAAGAGTATAGGTTTGTTGGGTTCATTGAAAAGACCCAAGTGGACATGTTCCGAAATTAGGATGCGTCCACTTACAGTTCTCGCATAGAACTTGTTTGTTTTTACATTTCTGGCTATTTCTGGTTGGATATAATTATTACTTGAACCGGTGTCTATTAAAAAATTGTATACTGTTCCGTCTTTGTCCCGGACTACAAAGTACGGCAAAGAGGAACATTTCATCCTAAAAAATTGACAGTATCCTCAATTTGTGGAAGTGGATCTTGAACTATGGTTTGTGATACCTCTTTATTTTGCGGAATTAACTCGGACATATCACCTTGAGCGGTGAAATACTCTTGCTGTTGCTGATACTCTGAAAACTGTGAATATGGAACTACTTGGAAATAATCATCTTGCTCTTGATATTCAGACTGAACTTCGGACATATTAACCTGAGGTTCCTCTTGTAGTACTATATGATTCATTTTGTGCTTCAACTCCAATATGGAACTGTCTTTGAATTTTATTCGGAATTTGTTATAGGCTGGTTTACTCTTTTCAACAAAATTGGCTGTTGTGAGGGATTGGTATTTGGTCTGTTTATGTAGTTTACTTTTCTGGTCATGATGGAACCGTCTACTTCTATTGGAGTAGGTTTTGGTTGCGGCTTCGGGGTGAATGGTCTGGGTGGTGCGTTAAAGAATGGCTGGTTATTATTTCGGAACGGATTATTCTGAGAAATATTATAGCTCTGTATCTGTCTGGGGTTATACCAGTTTGTATTAACGTGTGGTTTAGAGAAAAGTACTGGAGGGTACGTTGGTTGAGGGAACATATTGTTTCTATTGTGTTGTACTGGTTTCTGTGATATATTCCGACGAGGGTATTGATAACCGAGGCCAATAGAATTTTGGCACGTTTATTATCTACTGCATCTATTAATTGCAATGCATGTTTTAGATTAAGAGGCTGCGCCATACTTAATCTGTCTGCTAGATCACCATTCAAGCCTCTAATAAAAGTATCTAAAGCTCTGTCCTTTATTTGTTTCCACATGACCATTCTAACTTCTGGGCTGTGCCCTATATTTTTGATTTGATCAATAATTAAGGACATTTGTTGGTGGACTGCAAAATAGAATTCATGGATGGTACTATTCTTCTGGCTCATGGAAAATAATTGGTATTCCAGTGTACCTAGGTCTCGTCTATCCGAATACTCTTCTAAAAGACATTTCGAGATTGCATCCCAATGCAATGCGGTATCATTTGCTTTCAACACTGAGTCTGCATGACCGGTAATTTTGTCTCTAGCCGTCAACAGTATCGCGAAATATTTTGGTGTTCCCTGTAAGGGAGCAAAAACCTCCATTATGCGTGAAGCTGTGGAAAACCATGTTGTAAATTCTGCTGGCTTACCTGAAAATTCTCTAAGTCCTTTCACTAAATCTGGAACCCTTTCAAATCGTTTCAATTGTCATTAAAATTTGGGGTTAAATCTTTATATACTGGGTTTTCTGATTGTGACGAGTTCAAGCGCTCAATATAATTCTCCATTCTAGCTGCTAATATAACATCTATAGCTGCATCTAAGCCTTGGATAGCTTGACGATTTCCTGGCTGAAGAACTGAGGCTTTTACCCAACTATCATCAGGCATTTTTCAATTTCACTCAAAAGAGAAAACAGATACGTCACACAATCGCGTTGAATAAGTAATCAGGTTTTTTGTAAGAATAAGCAAGTTCGAGGCGGTTGGAAATGGCTTTTGGTTCACAGGATAGTTGTTAGTAAGGATAAATATTTTAAGGGTTAGTTGATTTTTTTTTTTTTTTTTGTAAAAAAAACTTAACTAATTGATTTTCTTCTTTTGATTCTTTTGTTTTCTTTTAGAACTTAACTAATTGATTTTCTTCTTTTAATTCTTCTGTTTCCTTTTTTAGGATTTAACTGATTGATTTTCTTTTTAAATTTTAACTTTCGTGTTGATTCACAATTTTCTCTTAAATTTATTCTTCTTAACTTACATTATTACTAGCATCTTTGGTGCTTTACTGATCGGCTTGTAGGAGGGCTCGCTTTTCCAACGTTGAAGGTACTAACGCTCCTGTTTTTATTTTTCGTCGACACTTAAAGCATTTAACGCGTTTTCTTGGTCACGATCACTGATATCTGTCACTAACACTCGATCAAGTTTTATTTAGCAGGGTCCCTGCTCGGGCGCCAATTAACACTTTCCTTGTTCTCCGTAGGAAAAAAATAAAATTTATTTAAAAATCTTTATTAGTTTTACGTTCACAAATCTTTTAATTTACTGGAAGACTTTAAGACAACTACTATAAACAAGGATCGCGGAGCTCCAACGAAGTTACAAGTTGCACTCAGGTTGAAGACTGACTTTGGGTTGATCGATTATGTTTGGATGAAGCCTCTGGTGTTGGGCGTCGTTGGTGACAGCGACGTCTGCTGAGTCCAAAAGTCCAACGCTGGCGTGGGATCTGTTTATCGATGAATTGATTTAGGCGACTTGAAGTCTGGTATACCGAACTTGATCTGTTTATTGCCGAATTGTAGAATTGGGCGACTTGCTGTCTAATGTACTGAACACGACACCATTCCCTTAGGAATGTTTAGTCTGGTAGTTATTGGTTGTGCCGATGCCCATTATGACGAGTCTTGACTATTGTAAGATGAGTGTGGGCGCGGTCATAAAATATTTATAGGTTTATAGCATGCCTAGTCTTAACCTGTATGTACATTTATATATGCATATACATTTAGCAATGCACAGGCGTAACATGAGCTAGGGCCAAGCCAGCGTGTGAACGCTGACCATGCACTCTGATGCAAGCGCCCCAAATAATACGTATGTATGTACTAGACATCTGCATGAATGCATCCAAAAGGGCAAATGAATCATTCACTCTAAAAAGGTGTACACCTTTTTTCTGTACAATTTTAAATGGGTGCAAGTGTATACTGTAAAAAATTTTTTTGATTGACAGCTAGACTTCACACTCACTTCCATGTTGTACAGCAGTTAATGAGTATACTAAAATTACTTTACAGCACTTTTACTGTACACTATATTAGTATACAGTTCACTTACTGTACAGTCAGTTAAGATTATTTGCTTAAAAAAATAAAAAAAAATATATAAAATAAAGAAAATAAATAAAAAATCAGAATGTCATATGCAAGAAAAGTTAGCCAATATAACTTTTAATATTACAAATTTATTTCAGAAAATAACTCATTATATAAAACTTCAACATTTGAGTGCAAGAACATAATCCTATTCACCTTATCATCTGTGGTTGCGATTATACAGCGTTTGTAATGAATAAGGTTTTTGGCAACAGAGAAAACTCTTTTTATTTACTAATTTAACAAAATTCTTTGTAATTTAACATTAATAAATTATATATAATTTTATTTTAGCAAAAACTTACGCTTACGTTCGCATTTATTGCGTTTGCGTCATTTGTTTTGGCAGCCATGTCTTCGTTGTTCAAAATATTATACTCATCTGTACAGATGAATGACAAAATATATTCACTGTTCCAGTGTTGTACAACATGAAAAAAGTGACATATACTGTACTCACTTACAAAGAGTACATTTATTACTGTCACTCACTCTAAGTGAGTACAGTATTTTTACTGTACTCGGTTCTTATAGCTATAGCTCGAATATACTGTACAGCAGAGAATGAGTACAGTATTTTTAAGAACACCTAACTACTGTACAGTACTATGATGTTGGAAATGAATACATTCATGCAGACCTCTAGTATGTACTGACACTCTCTCTCTCTCTTTTGTAGCTGTTGCCTAAGTCGCAGAATAAGAATATCTATGTAACAATAGGTTAAGTTAAAGAATATTTTTGGAATAAAAATCAATCGGCAGAAGACCACAAAACTGAACTGACGTCTTCATTTATTTAATATTCATAACAGTGGAACCCGGTCATTAGAGTGGAAAGCAATACCTCAACTGGTGAGTATGAAAGTACTAATGAAAATAATTCCAGCATGGCTCAAGCGGAACAGCCAATGCCCATGACAATAGAAACTGGAAGATGTTTGAGACCACGTAAAGATTGAAAAGTAGATAAAGAATAGAATAAACTCTCAGCAAGTTTAATCAAGTTTATACAATACATATACCTTCTTGTTAGATACAGGTGCAGACCAGAGAACTGCAACGAGTATGATTGAGAAGGATCAATCAAACTTCAAAAAATCAAATCATTCCGCTCAACACCTATGTTGTAACATGTTTACTCCGTTCACTCACTTAAAACGAAAAAACCGTTCAGGGTATCGCAACCAATTGGTTTGAATCAATTGCTATAATGTTATCTTCTCGAAGAAGTCGCAACCTTGATTGATGTAGCAAAAACGCTCACCCGAATTGATCGTTTGTAAAATTCGATTCAAGACAAATTAATAAACCCGAACTAACATCGGATTTCATGCACATGATTTGAGTAGAGTTTGACATTCAAAATCGATATGAATTGCGATATGACTGTGTACCGCATCAATTCATTAATGCACAGAACCTTTCAAATATCATTTCAATTCCTTCTTCTTCTTCCCCATCCCCTTTTACACGCATGCCGCGATTCGCACGCATACACATATAGTTTATGTAGCGTTGCGTCTGTATGTGTGCATGCGTGTGCTCTCTTGATTTGATGATGACGTAGTAGGCAGCAACTTGAACCGATTTATATCGGCTGTAACTTGTGTTCTATTTATCCGATTAGATTCAAATTTTGGGATCTGAGATTTTATATGAAATACTATCATATTGGTATTGGGATTGGTATTTGGTCTGTTTATGTAGTTTACTTTTCTGGTCATGATGGAACCGTCTACTTCTATTGGAGTAGGTTTTGGTTGCGGCTTCGGGGTGAATGGTCTGGGTGGTGCGTTAAAGAATGGCTGGTTATTATTTCGGAACGGATTATTCTGTGAAATATTATAGCTCTGTATCTGTCTGGGGTTATACCAGTTTGTATTAACGTGTGGTTTAGAGAAAAGTACTGGAGGGTACGTTGGTTGAGGGAACATATTGTTTCTATTGTGTTGTACTGGTTTCTGTGATATATTCCGACGAGGGTATTGATAACCGAGGCCAATAGAATTTTGGCACGTTTATTATCTACTGCATCTATTAATTGCAATGCATGTTTTAGATTAAGAGGCTGCGCCATACTTAATCTGTCTGCTAGATCACCATTCAAGCCTCTAATAAAAGTATCTAAAGCTCTGTCCTTTATTTGTTTCCACATGACCATTCTAACTTCTGGGCTGTGCCCTATATTTTTGATTTGATCAATAATTAAGGACATTTGTTGGTGGACTGCAAAATAGAATTCATGGATGGTACTATTCTTCTGGCTCATGGAAAATAATTGGTATTCCAGTGTACCTAGGTCTCGTCTATCCGAATACTCTTCTAAAAGACATTTTCAGATTGCATCCCAATGCAATGCGGTATCATTTGCTTTCAACACTGAGTCTGCATGACCGGTAATTTTGTCTCTAGCCGTCAACAGTATCGCGAAATATTTTGGTGTTCCCTGTAAGGGGAGCAAAAACCTCCATTATGCGTGAAGCTGGGGAAAACCATGTTGTAAATTCTGCTGGCTTACCTGAAAATTCTCTAAGTCCTTTCACTAAATCTGGAACCCTTTCAAATCGTTTCAATTGTCATTAAAATTTGGGGTTAAATCTTTATATACTGGGTTTTCTGATTGTGACGAGTTCAAGCGCTCAATATAATTCTCCATTCTAGCTGCTAATATAACATCTATAGCTGCATCTAAGCCTTGGATAGCTTGACGATTTCCTGGCTGAAGAACTGAGGCTTTTACCCAACTATCATCAGGCATTTTTCAATTTCACTCAAAAGAAAAACAGATACGTCACACAATCGCGTTGAATAAGTAATCAGGTTTTTTGTAAGAATAAGCAAGTTCGAGGCGGTTGGAAATGGCTTTTGGTTCACAGGATAGTTGTTAGTAAGGATAAATATTTTAAGGGTTAGTTTTTTTTTTTTTTTTTTTTTTGTAAAAAAAACTTAACTAATTGATTTTCTTCTTTTGATTCTTTTGTTTTCTTTTAGAACTTAACTAATTGATTTTCTTCTTTTAATTCTTCTGTTTCCTTTTTTAGGATTTAACTGATTGATTTTCTTTTTAAATTTTAACTTTCGTGTTGATTCACAATTTTCTCTTAAATTTATTCTTCTTAACTTACATTATTACTAGCATCTTTGGTGCTTTACTGATCGGCTTGTAGGAGGGCTCGCTTTTCCAACGTTGAAGGTACTAACGCTCCTGTTTTTATTTTTCGTCGACACTTAAAGCATTTAATGCGTTTTCTTGGTCACGATCACTGATATCTGTCACTAACACTCGATCAAGTTTTATTTAGCAGGGTCCCTGCTCGGGCGCCAATTAACACTTTCCTTGTTCTCCGTAGGAAAAAATAAAATTTATTTAAAAATCTTTATTAGTTTTACGTTCACAAATCTTTTAATTTACTGGAAGACTTTAAGACAACTACTATAAACAAGGATCGCGGAGCTCCAACGAAGTTACAAGTTGCACTCAGGTTGAAGACTGACTTTGGGTTGATCGATTATGTTTGGATGAAGCCTCTGGTGTTGGGCGTCGTTGGTGACAGCGACGTCTGCTGAGTCCAAAAGTCCAACGCTGGCGTGGGATCTGTTTATCGATGAATTGATTTAGGCGACTTGAAGTCTGGTATACCGAACTTGATCTGTTTATTGCCGAATTGTAGAATTGGGCGACTTGCTGTCTAATGTACTGAACACGACACCATTCCCTTAGGAATGTTTAGTCTGGTAGTTATTGGTTGTGCCGATGCCCATTATGACGAGTCTTGACTATTGTAAGATGAGTGTGGGCGCGGTCATAAAATATTTATAGGTTTATAGCATGCCTAGTCTTAACCTGTATGTACATTTATATATGCACATACATTTAGCAATGCACAGGCGTAACATGAGCTAGGGCCAAGCCAGCGTGTGAACGCTGACCATGCACTCTGATGCAAGCGCCCCAAATAATACGTATGTATGTACTAGACATCTGCATGAATGCATCCAAAAGGGCAAATGAATCATTCACTCTAAAAAGGTGTACACCTTTTTTCTGTACAATTTTAAATGGGTGCAAGTGTATACTGTAAAAATTTTTTTGATTGACAGCTAGACTTCACACTCACTTCCATGTTGTACAGCAGTTAATGAGTATACTAAAATTACTGTACAGCACTTTTACTGTACACTATATTAGTATACAGTTCACTTACTGTACAGTCAGTTAAGATTATTTGCTTAAAAAAATAAAAAAAAATATATAAAATAAAGAAAATAAATAAAAAATCAGAATGTCATATGCAAGAAAAGTTAGCCAATATAACTTTTAATATTACAAATTTATTTCAGAAAATAACTCATTATATAAAACTTCAACATTTGAGTGCAAGAACATAATCCTATTCACCTTATCATCTGTGGTTGCGATTATACAGCGTTTGTAATGAATAAGGTTTTTGGCAACAGAGAAAACTCTTTTTATTTACTAATTTAACAAAATTCTTTGTAATTTAACATTAATAAATTATATATAATTTTATTTTAGCAAAAACTTACGCTTACGTTCGCATTTATTGCGTTTGCGTCATTTGTTTTGGCAGCCATGTCTTCGTTGTTCAAAATATTATACTCATCTGTACAGATGAATGACAAAATATATTCACTGTTCCAGTGTTGTACAACATGAAAAAAGTGACATATACTGTACTCACTTACAAAGAGTACATTTATTACTGTCACTCACTCTAAGTGAGTACAGTATTTTTACTGTACTCGGTTCTTATAGCTATAGCTCGAATATACTGTACAGCAGAGAATGAGTACAGTATTTTTAAGAACACCTAACTACTGTACAGTACTATGATGTTGGAAATGAATACATTCATGCAGACCTCTAGTATGTACTGACACTCTCTCTCTCTTTTGTAGCTGTTGCCTAAGTCGCAGAATAAGAATATCTATGTAACAATAGGTTAAGTTAAAGAATATTTTTTGAATAAAAATCAATCGGAAGAAGACCACAAAACTGAACTGACGTCTTCATTTATTTAATATTCATAACAGTGGAACCCGGTCATTAGAGTGGAAAGCAATACCTCAACTGGTGAGTATGAAAGCACTAATGAAAATAATTCCAGCATGGGTCAAGCGGAACAGCCAGTTCCCATGCCAATAGAAACTGGAAGATGTTTGAGACCACGAAAAGATTCAAAAGTAAATAAAGAATAGAATGAACTCTCAGCAAGTTTAATTAACTTTATACAATACATATACCTTCTTGTTAGATACAGGTGCAGACCAGTGAACTGCAACGAGTATGATTGAGAAGGATCAATCAAACTTCAAAAAATCAAATCATTCCGCTCATCGTTCACTCACTTAAAACGAAAAAATCGTTCAGGGTATCGCAACCAATTGGTTTGAATCAATTGCTATAATGTTAGCTTCTCGAAGAAGTCGTAACCTTGATTGATGTAGCAAAAACGCTCACCCGAATTGATCGTTTGTAAAATTCGATTCAAGACAAATTAATAAACCCGAACTAACATCGGATTTCATGCACATGATTTGAGTAGAGTTTGACATTCAAAATCGATATGAATTGCGATATGACTGTGTACCGCATCAATTCATTAATGCACAGAACCTTTCAAATATCATTTCAATTTCTTCTTCTTCTTCCCCATCCCCTTTTACACGCATGCCGCGATTCGCACGCATACACATATAGTTTATGTAGCGTTGCGTCTGTATGTGTGCATGCGTGTGCTCTCTTGATTTGATGATGACGTAGTAGGCAGCAACTTGAACCGATTTATATCGGCTGTAACTTGTGTTCTATTTATCCGATTAGATTCAAATTTTGGGATCTGAGATTTTATATGAAATACTATCATATTGGTAAATTTCATGGCGATACTCCAATTTTTGCAAAAATGTTTCCTCCAGAGCTATATGATATAGTGGTCCGATTCTGCCGATTTTCATACTTTATTTTTCCCAGGTAATAAAAAGCACCCAAAAAAATTTCATCCCTAAGAAATTTCGCCTCACATAGTTGTCCGTCCACATGTCAATTGTAGCTGATGCACAGTGTCTATTATTTCATCCTTATTTTTTTTTTTTTTCCAGGGGCAGACTTTTGAACATGACGTGATACTGTTGTGGGATCCGGTAGTAAGTCCTCGATATCCACATTTTCGCCATACTTTGCCCCGATTTTTATGAAAAACTTGACCAGTTTTAAAAAGCCAGTACCTCCAACTGAAGAAAACGTTCGGCAGTCTTCTGTAACCCACGTTGCACATCGTTCAACGGCTAAAGCCTCATCCAATGTGGATGCCATTTTTAGGAATCCCATTCCCAGACCCTTGAAGAATGTTGTCGGCTTCGGTGGATACCCAGAATCACGCCACAATTTTCGGCAATAAACAAAGAATGGTCTTGAACACTTGTGTAAACAAAGAATGGTCCCACGCACTTAGTGAACTATTAGACTCAGCCAACGTCGCCGCCTGCGACGAAGTCCAGTACCCAAGCCTTCTTTCAACATAATCGATTCAAATCAATCTTGAGCCTAAGTTCAAATCATCTAGTAACTTCGCTTTAGCTCCGCGTAATTCACTCCTAAGTTAGTTGTCAAGATCTTTGAGTAATTTGAATGTATTGTGAATGTAAAAAGTAATAAAGTATTTTGAATAAAACTTTATTTTTTTCTAACACGAGTGAAGAAAGTGCTTAATTGACGCCCGAGCAGGGGCCCTGATAATAAAACTTGATCGAGTGTCAGTGAAAGATACTAGTGGTCGTGACCGAGAAAGCGCGTTAAATGTCTTAAGGGTCAACGAAATAAAAACGCTAAATTGAACTTGACTGCGAATCAGACAGGGTCAAATTTATCGCTGCAATTTTCTTCAAGATCGGTTCACAGAAAAACTGATAAATGATAACGCAAAAGTTAAAGAAATTCATAAAACCCTTAATTACATTTTTCAAACTTTTCCTACCACTTAAGAAAGAAAGGAAAATATCAAAGAAGCTAATATCGGCTGTGCCGAAGTTTATATACCATGCAGTCCTTGGCCATAATATTTTAACATATTCCAAACTCTTTTTCTTTAACTCAATTCATTAAGGTACAGAACCTTTCAAATATCCTTTCCATTTCTTGTTCTTCTTCTTACCCATCCCCTTTTACACGCATGTTGCGATTGGTACGCCACAAACATGTGGCGTCTGTATGACATAGTACGCAGCAGGCAGCGCGCCAACCAGAAATAGCCAAAAATATCAAAACGAATGAGCACTGGTTTTACGGGAATATTGTGAGTGGGCGTATTTTAATCACCAACCATATCCATTTGCCTTTATTCAACGAACCCAATAAACCTACAACTTTCTTCTTGTTACCTTATTTGAATCCATTCCATGGGATTCTAAGTAATGTCACACTAAGAGAATTAAACGCCGTCATTGATGTGGGAAAAGATCAACTCTCATGTTGTTAAAGTAGCTCAGATGCGAACTCACCAATCAGCGTACGAATCGCTATTAGCAAACCCAAATAAGAAGTTGAAGAAGTAAAGCTTGTCATGCAGGCTGGTACCTTCAACACCATGAATGATGCCATATCCAAATTCGTAAACAGTTGCACGGAAGCAACTGGACAACCAAATACTGTCCTTTATTATGGAAATTATCCTTAGCGTGGTGGAAACCGCGGACGTGGAAATTCCAGAGGTAACTAACGTGGTCGTAATAATAATCACAACAACTACAATGGTACCAACTATAATAATAATGGAAGAGGTCAATACAGAGGAAATAATCGAGGACGTGGTAAATCAAATCGAGGCCACAATAACAATAACAACAACAACGTGAGAATAGATAGCGTAGAAACAATATATAATATAGATGATTATGCTAAAGAAAGCAAATATAGATTAGAAGTAGCATATAAAAGAGCTAGGGTAATGCTAGAAGAGCATAAGAATAAAAATAAGGTACTGATCAGAAAGTAAACAATATAGATATATCAGTAGGAGATAAAGTATTACTAAGAAATGAAACAGGTCATAAGTTACATTATAAATATACTGGTCCGTAAAAAGTAACGGAAATGGGGGATAGGAATAATGTTATAATAGTTAATGACAAAAACAAGCAGATAGTTCATAAAGATAGATTAAAACTTTTTATTTCATAATCACATATAGGTAATAGCATATATATAAATTTTTTTTTGATATATGAATATTTTTGATCATTTAATTTTCTTTATCGTTATTATGTACATCATATTATTTAAAAAAAAAAAAAAATAAATAAATAAATAAAATTTTTAAATTTATAGATAATAAGAATTAAAATAACTTCATGAAATTACGTTATTTTTCAAAAGGAGGGAGATGTAGTATAGTGTATGCACATACGAGTTCTTATTACTCAACATAAATATTGAGCGGCAACACTTTGTTAGCCGAATATGCATAGGGCATTGTCTTTGTCACTCAGCGACAGCGTGCCAAGTTATTGCACACATTTCAAGTGCAAACGTAATATGATATGCACTCATTGCATTCATCGCTTAGAGCCGGGTCAGCATGTTTCCCATACTGACCGCTAATATACATATGTGCATGCATAACTCACACTCTCTGCCCGTCTTACATATTGTTACTTTACTTATATATAATGTTTATATAAAACGGCTGCTCTGCCGCTGCGCCGACAGCTAGCAAGCCTTTAGCTAAGAGAACCAAATTCATACAATAAAAACATTCAATCAATCAACACCTACTGATAATACATTATACTACCATTGTCTAAGGAGCACCAGTCTACACCAGGCATTACCCGTACCCAGCTTCCCTAACGGAAGTTGTGAAAGACCAGTTTCAACAATTACTACGAGATGGTATAATACGACCCTCACGGTCGCCCTATAATTCTCCCGTATGGCTTGTCCCTAAGAAGAGCGACAGCCTTGGGAATATAGGATGTTCATCGATTATAGAAAACTAAATGCAGTTACAGTCTCGGATAACTATCCTATCCCAAAAATCGGAGAGATTACCTTAGAGAATCTGATATTGAAAAAACCGCATTCGCTGTAAATGGAGAGAAATACGAGTTCCCTCCCCCCTTCTACCTAAAGAATTCCCTATCAATATTCCAAAGAGCTCTTGACGGTACTTTGAGAGATCTCATAGGAAAAATATGTTATGTTTACATTGACGATATAATAATATTCAGTAAATCAGAGATAGAGCATTTTCGACATCTATAAGATCCAAGTAGCCATAAGCCATAGCGTTAATTGCCTAGGCGTAGTAATTTCAAGGGATGGATTTAAAACCAATCCAGAGAAAGTTCAAGCCACTTAAAGTTTCCCCATACCAACCTAAAACAATTAAGATCCTTCCTAGGGTTAGCTTGCTACTACAGAAAAGAAAGTTATGAAAATCGTATAGTCACAAGACGTAATGCTAGCATACCCTGAATTTAAACAAGAGTTCAACCTAACCACTGATGCCTTAAACACTGCATTAGGAGCTTCCTTAGAACAAAATGGTAGTCCCTTTACATTTCATTCATGTGCGTTATCTAAAACCGAAGAAAACTATGCGACAAATGAAAGAAAAATGTTAGCGATAGTATGGGCATTGGACAAGCTAAGGAAGTATGTTTACGGCAAATCCAATCAGCAGTCTCTCACTCATACCTATGCTCTCAGTCCAAAAAACAACACAAAACTAAAAAAATGGAAAAGTTACTTGGAAGAATATAACTATGAGTTAAAATATAAATCGGGTAGCTCAAACGTGGTAGCAGACGCATTTTCCAGAAATCCTACCAGCATAAATGCTAGCAGCATGTCAGCTGCAATCCATAGCGTTAAAAGCTCAGGTCATGAACTTATTCTAGCACTGGAAATTCTCATAAATGTCTTTAAAAACCAATTGTTTATCCTCACTGGGGATAACGATTCCACCACCTTCGAAACACCGTTCCCTACATATCACAGGCATACAGCAGTAAGAAGTAATTACTCCCAAGACGATCTTGTAAACAATCTAAAAGAAAAAATGGATCCTAGAATAGTAAATGGTATTTACAATTCTGAAAGTATTGTGGGTAAAATTCAAATTCAAATTCAATGATATCATAATTAAAGAACATGTTAGAGCCCATAGAAATTCTATACAAAATAAAAAACAAATTCTATCCAAATATTTTAAAAAGGATATAGCAGTAGTAAACGCTTGCCAAACATGTAAACTTTTAAAATATCGAAGACACCCTCCAAATCAAGCAACCCAACCAACACCTATTGCAACATATCCAATAATAATGCATATAGATTTATATTCCACACAAAATAAAATATTTTAAATTTTAAAACTTGTAAATTCCAAGGCAGCAGAACATTTAAGGCACCTTGAGAGAGTTATTGACAAAGGAATAGATATCCACACCACTCCACCATATACTTCATCTAGCAACGGCCAAATCGAAAGGTTCCCTTTCACGTATACAGAAATAATGAAATGCCTAAAGCTCGAGCAACCCGAAATAAAATTCGAAGATTTAATATTCAAAGCCGTGAATAAGTACAATAAAACAATTCACAATATCACTAACAAGAAGCCCATAAAAGCATTTTTCGTAACCAATTTACTACATACACCGGGGAAATTAGCGCTTGAAAGGGAAAGAGTTTCAGAAAAAATTTTAGAGAAGCATAATAAAGATCTAGGGTACCATAATAAAAGAAAAACACCCGTCAAAATCTATGATCCAGGTGAAGTTATCTACGATAGGATTAATAAACGATTAGGTTCGAAACTGACGTTTAGATATAACAAGGAAACAGTAGCCGAAGATCTTAATACCAAAGTTAAAACCAGGTCAGGCAGGGTAGTTCATAAAAACTACCTGAAGAATTGATCAACATCCTCTTTCGACAGATTGCTCATGTTACCACTTTGCTGGGGTCACACAGCCATACTAGAGTACATTAAGTCGAGAGTGGTCATGTTGGAAACCGGGTTAGCCGCGCGTCAAAACGGAACTTTTAAAATCATTCATCGAGCTAGAAAAATATGAAATGGCCTTATGGCCGTTATCGGTCTTAAAATAAATAACTAAATTTAAGTTAAGTCTTCTAAGAGAAGAAATAACTAATACCATTTATGCAATCGATTGGGCTAAGGCCAATAAACTCACTTATGTTGTCCTATACCGAAATAGACCTTATTGAAACAAAGAACAGAGTCTAACGTTTATTGACATCGAAGAATTAATAAAGTTTGCTGAGGTTAATGTAGCCACAGACGGTAAATCTCTCCTTTATATTGTTAGCTTACCCAGAGTAATTAACGAAACTTGTAGAAGAAATAGACTACAAAGATATTATGAAATGCAATAACAAATACTTCGGGTTAACCAATAAGAATAAATGTAAAAGTCATAATGGTAAGACAATTTGTATACTGGAAGATCTGACTAATTTAAAAAACAGTTATCGGTTGTTGATGAAATCTGATTCAGAAGTAATACCCGGTACCTTGCTGCTGAACTAATTTTGAACCAATTTGATTGTATTGTGAATGAAAAATGTAATAAAGTAATTTGAATAAAATTTAATTTTTATCAAACACGAGTGAAGGAAGTGTTTAATTTATATATGCACTTTACAATTAAGATTTACCGAAACAAAACAATATTATATCTATAATAACATCCTCATAGCTTCCCAATTCCTGCCAAATTAAAGTACTTTTCACATCTATCCTTCAATAATAATTGCTATTAGTTTGTTCTAATAGCAATAAATACTAAGTTGCATCAATAAAGTGCGTAATTTTTGCAAAAGTCCACCAATTCGGGCCCAAGCTATCTCGATCCGCATCAGCAAAAGCTACAAGAACTAATTGTACAACGAACGCAACAACGCGTACTTTTCGGTGGTGTCGTCGACCCCACTGAATGCTACCGAAAGCAATAACACCGAAAGTGCCAGCCACTCAGCAATCAACAGCAATTTACCGTGGAGAGAGCAGTGTGCTTCTCCATCAATATCGATAACTGGGTCACCGATTGCACCGACCAGCACCATCAGCTCGTTGACAGCAACTACTGCAACGTCTGCCGAAGTATTGACCTGCCTCAAACCGTCAACGACAAGTGACCCAGAGTCAGCCACAATAATAAACCCAACGCATTCTATCCAAACTAGAATGGATAGATATATTAAAAAACTAAGCGGAAGCTACTCCGAAAGTAACTAAAAAAAAAAATGAACGAGTAGCACTCCTTAGCGGGAATCGTTTTAAAATTCTTGCCGATCAGCAAGACGATCAAGCCGACGCTGTAGATAAAGTTAAATCGGCTAGACCACCCCTATTATACGTCCGTGGAGCCAACTGCAGCGGCCTGATTTCAAAGCTAGTAGAAACAGTCTACAACCTTCAGCTCCTATTACAGAGAAGATTCACCGTAGAGGAGCCCCATAAGAGATACCAACCACCGCAGGAATACAACCACACCTCTAACAATTGCAATCTTAGGTCAGTGTGTGTTGGCTGCAGCGAACATCATAAAGATGGCTATTGCAGCAAGGACAGAAACAAAACGGCCAAACCCCCAGGTGGACCAAAAATCACCTTTAACGCCTACAAAACTACACCGGAGGTATTCTTCGCAGAGGTTGTTAGATCATCTAACATGCCTGCTACAACCAGTCCTAGTGTATCCTTCGATAGTGTGCCTCAAACTGGACAGTCGGAGCCCGGAAAAGAGACCCAGTCACTCCACCATCTACAGAATCCGCAACCTAGCGCACCTGAACTTGGCCAGCAAACTCCAAGTGGATTAGAGGCCCTATTGATCTCACTCTATCAAAACATGACCACTTTTATGAAGTTCATGCAAAACTGTATGCACGAACTGATGCGGAATCAAAACCTGCTTATCCAGAAGCTTATCGAGAATAATGATGGCTTCCCTACGTCTATGTCTTTGGAATGCTGACGGCATCTCCAAGTACAAAAATTAACTGCAACTATTCCTAGACTCAAGCGAAATCGACGTTTTGCTGATATCGGAAACACATTTAACATCAAAAAATAATTTTCAAATACCAAAATATACCTTCTACGCAACAAACCATCCAGACGGAAAAGCTCATGGCGGGATTGGTATCCTAATCAAAAACCGTATAAGACACTAGTTCCTCAACAGATATTAAACACAGCACTGCTATAACCGTCCAAACCAGCTGCGGCAACACTACATTGGTCTGACTTGATTGATTTCGCAATAACCAAGAGGATTCCGCGTAATCGAATCACTGCGGATGCACTGCTACATTTAACTTCCGATCACTCTGCAGTGCTATTCACACTATTAACAATACCTCAACTACTTGATCGCCCACATAGGCTTACAAACAACTAAACAAATTGGCTTAAATTTAAAATGTACATATGTGCCCACATTGACTGTTCGACGAATGGTCTAATGGTTTTCGAAGCAGGTATTTATTGATAATATTTTTGGCTCGGCTGTGTATAACTAATTTCTCTGAGGAAGTTTCGGACTTGGGCACGGTGTTCTGGTCCTATTCTAAGGACTTGTTTGTTGCCTGATAACTTGAGAGGTTACTCGTAAGGCCTTCTCAGTTGTTGTGCTTCTCCTCGATCCTTTTCACAGGACTTTCTTTTCACTTGCTTGAGCTTTTAAGGTTACTCGTAAGGCCTTAAAACTCGTTGGTTGATCACGACTTTTTGACTTGATGACTTAATCCCGACTTGTGGATCTGATCATGACTTGATAACCTGATTACCTGATGATTTCTCTTGATCTGTGCTGCTTTTATATAGGCCGCTCCTATGGCCGCAGGAATTGACTGGTGTAGTACCGCTATACAGCTGGTACTTTTCCATCGGCCCTCTGCTTTCACCTACGCATCTACTTGTTGCTACGCGTGGTGAAAGTTCCGTAAATCCTTGGCGCAGACGTGTCCACTTTCTTTGTGGCTGCGCGCTCATCCGTTTCTTGTCCTTGTCTTTCTCCCTTGCCTGCATAGCATCACAGTCGCTATGTTGGCTTCCATCACTTTCTCGCAATGGCGGCGCTTCCCTATTGGCCGCACATCCTTTCCCGTTCTCTTTCGCAGCTTTCTTTCCTTTGTTGGCGCTGCCGTCGCCCGTTGCTTCCCCTCGATCTATTCGTCATACACAACTTCGCCCCAATCTCCCCCCCTTAGAATTATAACATACATATATTGGTATATTTAACTTTTATTATTATTATTATAAGTATAGGATATAGTTGTAAACTATCAACCTAACTATATTTTACAAGCACTGGCAACTAAGGCCTTCGGCTTAGACGAAAACTATATCCATACTTTTAGCCTTGGATTCGAACCCGGATCCTCGTTGTTCAGTTACCTAATTGACTGGGCCACTTAGATAACTCATCTACCGAGGACTGCTATATTTAACTTAATGTATTACTTTGTAATAATTAGCTTGTTCATCTTAATAAATATTAGTGGCTGAATTTATACGTATCTCAGTACATTGGGCCCATTTTATCCATTGGATAGAGGGCTTCCCCATTACTCATCCCTCCCTCTTCGTCTTGTATATTCCCCTCACAAGTCCACAAGCCGTTATCGTTTCTTACATTTATTCTTTCCCCCTACTCCCCGACTTACAAGCATAGACGTCACTTGATTTCGTTTCAGCATCATGCATCCCCCGCACACGTCTCACGGGCTTGCTTGGCCATCACTTTTACTCTCTTTGATCGTTTGGTTTCTGCTTCTCGCGATCTAATTGCTTTCGATCTCGCATGCGTTCTCTCTTACAGGCATACACGCATAGTATATGTGTGGTGTGGGTGTATGCTTCTCTCGCTTATTGCTCCCCAAACTACACGCATGCTATACTAGTGCATGTATCTCTCTCCCACTCTGCGCTCATAAATTTCATTACCAGGCCAATGCCCTCTTTTGGTTTGCAATTATGCCCTTCAGCCTCGTTTCATTTACTCTCATGCAGCCGATTTCTCATGTTCCTCCTCCCACGTATCTTGTATCTGGCTTATCATAGTGCTCTGGAGTATGTTTTCCTTGCATATCGCTTGTTTGTTGTGTGGTACATTATTATTGCATATAATGTTCCACACACTCCCCCTTTTTCGGGAGAGATTTGCCCACCCCTGTCCCTTGTACCTTAAGCATGTTTTATTCTTTTATTCTTTGGCGTATGTATTTCCATTTTTAAAATTTTTATACCATACACCCATAGGGTGAAATGGTATATTAAAGTCGCTAAAATGTATGTAACAGGCAGAAGGAAGCTTTTCCGACCCCATAAATTATATATATTCTTGATCAGCATCAACAGCCGAGACGATCTAGCCATGTCCGTCTGTCCGTCCGTCCGTCCGTCCGTCTGTATGAACACCTAGATCTCGGAGACTATAAGAGCTAGAGCCACCAAATTTGGTATGTAGACTCGTGTCATATGTACGCTTATCGAGTTTGTTTCAAATTTTTACCACGCCCCCTACCGCCCCCGCAAATGATATAAAACCGATTTTCTCAAACACTATAGCAACTAGAGACACAAAATTTGGTATGTATATTTGCTAAGTAAATGCGCACATTTTATATTTGTAAAATTTTTGCCACGCCCCCTACCGCCCCCGCAAATGATATAAAACCGATTTTCTCAAACACTATAGCAACTAGAGACACAAAATTTGGTATGTATATTTGCTAAGTAAATGCGCACATTTTTGATGTGTAAAAATTTTGCCACGCCCCCTACCGCCCCCCGCAAATTACATAAAACCGATTTTCTTAAACACTATAGCAACTAGAGACACAAAATTTGGTATGTATATTTGCTTAGTAAATGCGCACATTTTGTATTTATAAAAATTTTGCCACGCCCCCTACCGCCCCCGCAAATCAAATAAAACCGATTTTCTCAAAACCTATTTTAGCTAGAGACACCATAGTTGGTATAAATATTTGCTTAGTAATTCCGCACAGTTTTGATGTGAAAAGATTTTGCCACGCCCCCTCCGCCCCCCGTAATTTGAAAAAACTCGATTATCTCCCGTAATTTTCTACCTTGTGCAATCAAATTTAGCACACTTAAATTTGATACTAATATCAAGCAAAATACCAAATTTGATCAAAATCGGAATAAAAATAGTCAAGTTATGCATATAAACGTTTTTCCATATGGCCGGAAGTGGCCGTTGGCTGGTGGGGGCGCTAGGGTGCTCGAATGCTTGAGTGAGCGAAATACTAAGATATGCTTCTAAAAAAGCATGCAAACAGATTTTTTTAAAAATACGAAAATGCATTGGTTATTATAAATTTAAAATATTTGTTTTACTGGTGTATGGTATATCCAAGTCGGCGAGACGACTTACTTACTTCATTATACCATACACCCATAGGGTGAAATGGTATATTAAAGTCGCTAAAATGTATGTAACAGGCAGAAGGAAGCTTTTCCGACCCCATAAAGTATATATATTCTTGATCAGCATCAACAGCCGAGACGATCTAGCCATGTCCGTCTGTCCGTCCGTCCGTCCGTCCGTCCGTCCGTCCGTCCGTCTGTATGAACACCTAGATCTCGGAGACTATAAGAGCTAAAGCCACCAAATTTGGTATGTAGACTCGTGTCATATGTACGCTTATCGAGTTTGTTTCAAATGTTTGCCACGCCCCCTACCGCCCCCGCAAATGATATAAAACCGATTTTCTTAAACACTATAGCAACTAGAGACACAAAATTTGGTATGTATATTTGCTTTGTAAATGCGCACATTTTGTATTTGTAAAAATTTTGCCACGCCCCCTACCGCCCCCGCAAATTAAATAAAACCGATTTTCTAAAAAACTATTTTAGCTAGAGACACCATAGTTGGTATAAATATTTGCTTAGTAATTGCGCACAGTTTTGATGTGAAAAGATTTTGCCACGCCCCCCTCCGCCCGCGTAATTTGAAAAAACTCGATTATCTCCCGTAATTTTCTACCTGGTGCAATCAAATTTAGCACACTTAAATTTGATACTAATATCAAGCAAAATACCAAATTTGATCAAAATCGGAATAAAAATAACCAAGTTATGCATATAAACGTTTTTCCATATGGCCGGAAGTGGCCGTTGGCTGGTGGGGGCGCTAGGGTGCTCGTTTGCTTGAATGAGCGAAATACTAAGATATGCTTGTGAAAAGCATGTGAACAGTTTTTTTTAAATACGAAAATGCATTGGTTATTATAAATTTAAAATATTTGTTTTACTGGTGTATGGTATACCCAAGTCGGCGAGACGACTTACTTACTTCATTTTTTTTTTTTGTTAGGCACTATTTTTGTTCATGTATGTGTTTCCTTTCTTTTCAGACTCAGCTCGCATCTTTTATTGGCCATTTGGCATCTTTTATTGGCCATTTGGCATCTTTTTTGTTGGCGATCACTGAGTGTCTTTTTGTTCATGGTGGCGGATTAGGGCATCTTTTCAATATTATTACCTTCAGTTATTATTTTATTGGCCCGTTCCGCATCTTTTCCTTACGGACTAGTTTTCTTTTAACCTATCTTAGCCTATATATATATATTTTTTTTGTTTCTACCCTCCTTTCCTGATGTTGTTGCTGCTGTTGTTGTTGTTGCCATGGCCACTGCCAGCCGCTGTCTGGCCTGCACCAGCCGCTCTTCCTCCTGCTGGGCCCTCTCCCACACCAGCATTTCTCTGTCAGCCTCCATCTGTTGCCGGATTTGTTGTTGCCACCAACTCATCCATTGGTGGTTTGCCACTTGCGCCTCCTCGCCCTCAGCCACGTACACCTCCTCCGTTTCGCTGCCATCTGACACTATGACCACCATACGAAACGGAGATGGAGCCCGCGCTGGCTCCCAAACTTGTGCCGGTGGCTCATCTACTTCCTCGTTTACCCACGGCGCGTACTCTGGGCTACGTCCAGGTCTCCAATTTTCTTCTCTCCCTTGAGTTCTCTGTCCAGCCGGCCGGTCTGTGCAGATTTCTCGCCGCCATGTCATTAGAGTCGTCCGTTCTCAGGGTTCATCTTGTTTCTTGCCCTCCTTTTCCTCACATATTTGTTGTTTCATATGGCTGATATGTGCTTGTCGGTTTTTTCCCGTTACCTTGTGACGTAATTTACATATGACCGGTGATAAGAAACCGATCACCTCATATGGGCCTCCAAACCTCGGTGCCAGCTTCGCTGCAAATCCTTCTACCGCATTTGAAAGATGGTGTTCTTTTGCCCACACTGTTGCTCCAATCATTGGTCTCCATTCTCTCCGTCTTAGATTTCAGTGTCGCGCCTGATCCTGCGCCGCTGATTCTAGATTACGCCGTATTAACTCGAATAGTTCGAGCATTTGGTTTACCTTCGCCTCTGGTGGTATAGTTTGTTTTCCTGTGCCTGTCGTGACACTATCATATATCGCGCCTGGCATTCTTGGTTCACGCCCCTGTATTATGTATGCTGGCGTAAATCCTGTTGACTCGGATTGGCTTGTATTTACTGCTAGTGTTATTTCTGGCCAATTCTTATACCAGTTACGTTGATTTTCCCCCGTAAACTGAGCAATCTTTGTTTTCACTGTTCTGTTTGCCCTTTCGGATGGATTTTCTTGTGGTGTGTATGGTTCTGTTAGCTGGTGTTGGCATCCACATTCATCTAGCATTTTCTTGAATATTCTGCTAGTGAATTGAACTCCATTGTCGGTTATCACCACCTTAGGAGCTCCAAATCTAGATAGAATCCTCTCCCGAAAGGCCTAAACTAAATTATCTGCCGTTGCTTTTCGCATAGGTATCAGTTCTATCCATTTTGCAAATCTATCAATGATTACTAATAGCATCGAATTTCCATGTTTCGATCTTGGCAATGGCCCCACAAAGTCGGCGCATACTGTGGCCCATGGTTCTTCCGGTATTTGTGTCATCATTTTTCCTGCTGCTTGATGTTGACTTGGTTTGTATTGGTGGCATATTGTGCACTTTCCCACAAACGTTCTGATATCTCGTTGCATTCCCGGCCAGTAATATCTCGATGCGATTCTGGCAATAGTTCGCCTGTTTCCTGTATGCCCTGCCGTTGTAGACGTATGGTTTTCGACCATCAGTTGGTTCCGGAGCGCTTTTGGCACACATACCCTTTCTCTCAAGATTGAGAGGTCTCATCATTGTTTGCATGTCCACTATATAGTCCTTGAAGTGCTCATTCTTGCTTTGTTTGCGAGCTTTGACTTGATCAGCCAGTTTGTTGAAGAAACCTCTTGGAAGAAAGTATTTCTTAAATCCTTCCACAAACTCTTTTCACGATCGCCATTGTTTGTTGTTCGCGATGTACCATTTGAGTGCTCTATATTTCAGTAGCTCTGGCATTGCTCTTGGTATCATGTCTAGTTCGATACATGTCCGAACTAGACATGATACCAATACATGTCCGCTGACCATTCTATCTGTTCAATGAATTCTAGAGGGTAGAATTGCCATCGAATTTAAAAGTCCACTCTCTCACTTGTTTTGCCACTTTAGCATATTCGGTGGTCTTGCTTTATGTATTTAGCACCATTTTCTTGTGTTTCATTGTTTGTCTTCTTACATCACTTTTGTTTTCGGTGATATCTAGTGCTCCTTCGCTTCCCCATCTTGGTGGTAGGAACGGAGGAATTGCCAATGTGGCGATATTTATTTTTTTGAATGACTCAGATTCCTTGTTTATAATGTCTTCGAATGCTTTTGATGTACTTGCTACTGTTTTCTTTTTGAGAATTTTTGTGTATTTTGCCTCCATTCTGTTTATTTTGTCCTTCCAGTCTAGGTCAGATTCGTTGTTTTCTACCCAGTGGCCTAGCTGCTTCCTCATTTCCTGTCATCTCGATCCCGATCCTTTGGCCTGTCTGAACCAGATCCTGCTTTTTCATGTGGTAAGTCCATCCTTTTCCCATTTTGGTTTCTTTTTCGATTTACAAACTTTTGTTTTGTCTAAGTATAGCACGTTGGGCGCCAGTTGTAACGATCCTTTTTTCGTCCCTTGGGATATTTCCAATATCTCTGGGTCTAGGTTCGGCACAACAAAATTTTTTTGTGTCCTGGTGAAATTAGAACTCGTTTGTTTGATTAATGGTTTTCAAAGCAGGTATTTATTGATAATATTTTTGGCTCGGCTGTGTATAACTAATTTCTCTGACGAAGTTTCGGACTTGGGCACGGTGTTCTGCTCCTATTCTAAGGCTTCTCCTTGATCCTTTTCACAGGACTTTCTTTTCACTTGCTTGAGCTTTTAAGGTAACTCGTAAGGCCTTAAAACTCCTTGGTTGATCACGACCTTTTGACTTGATGACTTGATCCCGACTTGTTGATCTGATCATGACTTGATAACCTGAAGATCTGATGATTTTTCTTGATCTGTGCTGCTTTTATATAGGCCGCTCCTATGGCCGCAGGAATTGACTGGTGTAGTACCGCTATACAGCTGGTACTTTTCCATCGGCCCTCTGCTTTCAACTACGCATCTGCTTGTTGCTATGCGTGGTGAAAGTGGCTTACTTCCTTGACGCAGAGGTGTCCACTTTCTTTGTGGCTGCGCGCCCATCCGTTTCTTGTCCTTGTCTTTCTCCCTTGCCTGCATTGAATCTCAGTCGCTATGTTGGCTTCCATCACTTTCCCACATTGGCCGCCCTTACCCATTGGCCGCCCATCCTTTCCCGTTCACTTTCGCTGCTTCCTTTCCTTTGTTCGCGCTGCAGTCGCCCGTTGCTTCCCCCCGATCTATTCGTCATACTCAACTTCGCCCCAATCTTCCCCGCTTAGAATTATAACATTCATATATATTTCTATATTTAATTTAATGTATTACTTTATAATAATTAGCCTGTTCATCTTAATAAATATTAGTGGCTGAATTTATACGTATCTCAGTACATTGGGCCCATTTTATTCATTGGATAGAGGGCTTCCCCATTACTCATCCCTCCCTCTTCGGCTTGTATATTCCCCTCACAAGTCCACAAGCCGTTATCGTTTCTTACATTTATTCTTTCCATCCACTCACCGACTTACAAGCATAGCCCTCACTTGATTTCGTTTCAGCATCATGCATCCCCCGCACCCGTCTCTCTATTGTTCGTTTGGTTTCGGCTTCTCGCGATCTAATTGCTTTTGACCTCACATGGGTGACGTATGTAGAGCAGGGCCCGGCGCAAAGAGAGCCAACGAAAATTTTCGTTGTATGTGTGCGCTTGCTTGTGTGCGTAAGTTGCTTTACACTGCGCAAATTGCATGTGACGAAAGAAGCAAAAATTAATATTAAAAAAAAAATAAAATAAATTTCGAATTAATACATTTTTTGAAACTCAACTATTTGCTTTTCTTCTATATTATTTGTATAACTTTTTATCCGAAGGAGATCTTCTAAATAGTTATATGTTAGACTGTTTCGAATAGAATATGGCAAAAGTTGCCAGTTACATAAAAAGAATGAAGGCATTAATTTTTTCATGTGTAGCGATCGAGCAAAGCGACATAGACGTTCTCGCGTCGAAATGCTGAGGGCAACTAAATGCACCCTCATGCTCTGTGTGAGGATTTCGGCAGCCGTTCGGTTACACGGATACGAGGTGCCGAACGTGTTCGTCCCCTGGGGGATATGAGTGCCGGGCTCTGCACTAGTATAGCCTTGACATTATGCCTCACATGCATCTTCCCGCTTGTACGAAATCGCCAGCGGTTGCGTGTGGTTCGATCGGCCATGTTTGCTCGTAAATTATTCGCCTCGATTTGGTTCGATCGATTAGTGCTGGGCTTGGTCGTATATCGTAATCTTTGACCGCCGAGTTTTCACATTATGCCTCACATGCATCTTTCCGCTTGTACGAAATCGCCAACGGTTGCATGGGGTTCGATCATTTACGGTTAACAGAAGAAACTGTCCAGCTCTAATGCTAAACAACGTACCAGTTCCTCAAGCCGTGGAAGTCACTTACCTTGGCATCCACCTAAACAGAAGACTAAGTTGGCGCAAGCACATCAAAGCAAAAAAAGTCTCAGCTTAAACTGAAAGCGTGTAGCTTACATTGGATCATCAATGCTCGGTCCCCTCTTCGTCTGGAGTACAAAGTCCTCTTATATAACTCCGTACTGAAACCCATCTGGACTTGCGGAGCCATACTATGGGGAAATGCAAGTACCAGCAATGTCGACATTATACAAAGGGCGCAGTCGAAGATTTTAAGATCAAACACGGGGGCCCCGTAGTACATACGGAACGACAACATTCAAAATGATCAAAATATAACTAGCGTAAAATCTTAAATAGGTAGCCCACAACTAAAGTATTCTGCGAAACTGGATGCACACCCAAATGTTCTTGCCAATTCCCTTACGCGAACTAATAATAGAACTCGTCTTAAAAGAAATGACAGACCAACCCAATAACGTGATTAGGGCCGCCTGCAATATCCCCAGGATTTATCTTAAGTACTAGACTAAGAAAAATATCTCAAACTTGTTGATAGGCTCTAATTTAAGAGTAGATTCAACAATATATTAAACGTTAAAAAAAACAAAAATTTCTATCCTTCTAGTTCATGTTTTTCAATTAAGTAATTGTGTAATAATCGTTCTCTAGGGACTTTGTTTTATCTTATATAGTACGGGTGTATTGAGAACATGCTGGTCCAACGAACCCCCCCAAAGACTGAGTTTTCAGGGATGACGGGATGGTACCAGGGATTTATCTCACAACATGCAACTATCACATTTGCGTTAACAGGATTATGCGCGGCAATTATTATTAATATTATTTCGTAGAATCAAGAAGCGCAATGTGCCTTTGAGACCATTAAATCCAAACTTACCACTGCTCCGTTTTAACGCATCCAAATTATAAGAAACCGTTTGTAGTTCAGTGTGATGCTTGTATGCTTGGAGACATATCACGTTCAAGCTTAAAAAAGCTCAACGTAACTAGTTCACGTATGTCTGCTGTGTTGGCCATTAAAAAATTTCGTATGTATATCGAAGCCCTCGAGTTTAAAGTCGTAACTGATCACGCTAGTTTGCGGTGGTTAATGAACCAAGAAGAACTAAGCGGACGATTAGCCCGCTGGTCATTGAAGCTGTAGGGGTATAATTTTCAGATACAGCACCGAAAAGGTAGTGAAAATGTTGTTGTTGACGCTTTGTCGCGATCATTTGAAAATGAAAAAGCTTCCCTGGAATTTTAATTGCTTCCCGAAATCGACCTATCCTCGCCGGCATGAATCCGAAGAATATAGAATTCTGAGAGACAAATATGTTAAAGCAAATACTCCGAATTTACAGGTTTTTGTTCAATATATACATCATCGGGAATACAGGTGATAACAATAAGTTGTGGAAGTTGCTAGTGCCCCAAAAACTTCGCGGTATTAGAGCAGACCACAATCCTCCCAACTCAGTCGATTGCGACAGAGCAAAATGTTTAGACCGTATTCGTCGTACCTATTTCTAGCCTCGACTGGTTGTAGAAGTTAGGAAGTAGATCCAATGTCAAATTTGCAATTATCCAACAATAAGAAAACGATTCTTCCGAAGACTGTATATGGATTTTATATACAATGGTACTTAGTTTAAAAGCCAGGATTTCACTCTGTTTCTTAAATGAAAAGTCATCGGCACTTCCAATTATTATATATCCTTATAATTATTCACACAATTGCGAGGAAAATTATAAATCCTTATAATTTCATAAGCTTATTCAATAAGCTTATTCATTGCGTTCATTAAAAAGAGGAAACACATTTTTGTCTCACTCCTCTATCCTTGTATTATACAGTCCACCTACAGCTTCGTTTCGATCTCCTCTTTTGAGAGCTCCAATTCCACGACGTTATTTGTTCCCATTCGATTCGTAATAACTGAGAGAACACTCTACGATGTCTCTTTCCGACTTTGTAGCCGTGTGCGAGGCCTTAACGCTGACGATGTGCCACTCGTCTCTATTAAAATGCACTTAGACCAGCTTAAGTCACTTCGAGGCAGAGTTTTCACGATGCCATAAGGCCTTGACGGCTCAGAAGAACGAAGATAGTCCGAAGCACATAGCATCAATCAAAGCTAAACATGAATATTGTTATATGTGCGAGGCTCTCCGTCAATTCCACCCATCAAAGCCACACAGTTGTCACAAGCAGTAAAAGTATTTTGCGCCTCTTAGTCCAGATAAATATCTAGATCCGCAATGGCAAAGGAAACCTATCAGAAACAGTGTTCAAATTCAACTCACGTGTCTACGCATAGTCTTGCTAATCCATCATTTATTTTACGAGTAATGCAGGGCTAGCAAAAGGAGAACTACTTTGTCTAATAACTTTGCTTTGCAATAACTCATTAACTTTATCGCGAACGACTTCTCTCTCACTAGGACTAAATCTATAAGGTCTTCGTTGAACAGTCTTTGTTGTATCGATCAATCTAATCACCATTTCACCCGTATTAACCCGCTTCTGAGGAGTTGCATTTTTAAACGAATTGATGTATGTTTTTAATAAAGCGTCGGTTTCTACTTTGTTAAACGAAACATTAGTGGGTGTAGAACATACATTAACAGTCTTAGATTTAATTATTTCTACCCCATCACACGATACCAATGTTGAATATCATTGAGTCAAAATTTCCCTTTCTAATACAATATCATTTCTCATTCAGTCGTTAATTCTTTTGCCACTTAGCCTTTTTGCAAGACTATCTTTTACAAACGAGCACTCCGCCCCACAGTCAAAGGTAATTGGAAAATTCTCATTTTGTAACTGTATACTCGTTTGTGGCTCGTCTACAGGTTCCTTGGACAATGAGTACCGATATGCCCTTTTTCCTGACAGCGATAGCAAGTTATGTTGTCTTTTGCAAATGGTAAACTTCATCGTCTCTGCGAACCTGTTCCAGTATATTGACCTCGGACTCCGCATTCGGCCATCTTGAGTCCCAGCTTACCACAATTATGGCACTTTATTGAAAATTTCTTTGCTCGCTTTGTTCTAGGCTCCTCATTTTCAAAATTGGGTGATCTCTTGTCGAGCCCAAAGACTGCAACTCCGCCTGAAGATCGCGTATATTTTGAAAGTCGCTCACTAACGATCGCTCACAACTACAGGAAAAATGCGTCTTGGGTCATGGTGGCTCGGAGAAAAAACACCCTCCCGAACAAGCCCCCAGCGTTTTCCCTACCAATGAAAAAGGTGGTCTACAACTTCTCTCTACCATCTAGCCCGGCTGAGTAACGGCCTTACAAAAATCATCGCATCCTCTATGGATACTTATCGGAAAGTGAAGGCCAACAACTATGCCAAGCGTGTGCTTTTTACTGAAATTTTTTTCTGTGCTTTTTATCACCGTAGGCAGATCAAGTTTGAAAATCTTTGGGATCGGACCACTCTATCATATAGTTGAATACGAAAAGTTGGTGAAGCAGGTGGAGTATGAAATTCGAAATTTACTAATGTGATAGTAATTGTAAAAAAACATCAGATCCCAAAATTTCATTCTGATCGCATAAATAGAACACAAGTTACAGTCAATATAAATCGTAAATATAATCAGCCGCTGCTGGCAGCGCTGCTTGCTGCCTACTACGTCATTGCTCGAATCTTCAGAGCACACGCATGCACACCATACAGACGAAACGCTACATAAACTATGTATATGTGTATGCGTGCGGGGGATGGTGCAGAAGAAGAAGAACAACAAGAAATGATATTTGAAAGGTTCTGTGCATTGATGAATTGAGTTACATAAAAAGAGTTTGGAACTTGTAAAAATATTATGGCCATGGACTGCAAGGGTATATAAACTTCGGCACAGCCGATGTTAGCTTCTTTGATATTTTTATACCCTTGCAGAGGGTATTATAAAATTGGTCAGATGTTTGTATCGCACAGAAGGAGACGTTTCCGACCCTATAAAGTATATTTATTCTTGATCAGCATGAGAAGCTGAGTTGATATAGCCATTTCCGTCTGTCCGGCTGTCCTTCCGGAATCGGACCATTATATCATATAGCTCTATAGGAAACATTTTTGCAAAAATTGCAGTATCCCAATGAAATTTACCAATATGATAGTATTATATATAAAATCTCAGATCCCAAAATTTGAATCTGATCGGATAAATAGAACACAAGTTACAGCCGATATAAATCGTCTCTGCTGCCTACTATATCATTGCTCGAATCATCAGAGCACGAATGCATGAATTGAACAAAAAAATATATAAGCTTATCTGAAAATCAGCTGCAGCCACTAGCAGCACCCATTGCAGCCTCTTCTGCATCTATTGGTAACTGAATCTCCCGCAGCAGCTGGTCCAAATCGTCCGAATGTTGCGCCTTTACATGAAAGAAAGTTAAAATTGTTAGAAAACGTCACTAAAACCAAAAAATACCACCACGACCCTTTCCACCCCCGTAATTTGGAACAACTCGATTATCTTCCATATAATATCCAGCAACTATAATATGAAGCAAAACAGCAAATTTGATCAAAATCGGGCTAAAAATAGCCAAGTTATGCATATAAACATTTTTCCATAAGGCCGGAGTTGTCCGTTGGCTAGTGGGGCGCTATACATGTATATTTCGTGAGAAATGACGTAATAAGGCGACTTGCATATATTGCAAAAGATTCACCGATGTTGGGACGACTATTCTGCTTTTTGTAAATGACGGCAGCAGGCGTATCTATGTTTTCAAAGCGTTGTTGAAATAACTGCTTAAACTCTGGCCATGTAATTCCAGCATAACAAGCATGCCACTGCCACTGTGCTGCACTTCCTTTAAGCGCTTTGCTTAATGAAAAGATTAATGCAGACCTTTCAACAGTCGTACACCGTTTAACTTTGGTAGTATCACAGCACTGCCAAGTAACGGTTCCATGAAATGGCATGTTGCTGCTCCATTAGTAAGCGCAGATGAACTTCAATATTTTGTTGACGAGGATTGCATTCCACCTCTGATGTCGAGGGGTCCTTTTCAGTAGTATTAGGAGTAAACTACATGTCTATATTTTTATACTTTTCACTTTTACTTATTTCGTATCACTTTTTTTTATTCACTTTTGTATAGCTGTACGGTAAGTTTCCAGGGGGTTTATTAACTGAGTTCTCTAGCCCAAGGCGGCCCTTTTTATAGGACCCTTATATAGGATCTCAACATTTGTTTTTTTTTAGAGGATTTTTTTCCAAATATCAATAAAGAACTGAGGGTGCGAAAAAAAGAAATAAAAAAAATTAACTATTAGTTTTATATTATATAATTTTTTTTTAAAAATTTTGTCAGATGTTTGTAACGCGCAGAAGGAGACATTTCCGACTCCATAAAGTATATATGTATATTCTTAATCAGCATGAGAAGCTGAGTGGATATAGCAATGTCCGTCTGTCCGTTTGTGTGTATGAGTTTTACTCAGCCATCTTAAAAGAGATCGAGCTGAAATTTTTTTCTGTGCTTTTCATTACCGTAGGCAGATCAAGTTTGAAAATCCTAAGGATCAGACCACTCTATCATCTAGTTGAATACGAAAAGAAAGTGAAGCAGTTGGAGTATCGCTATGAAATTTACTAATGTGATAGTAATAGGAAAAAAACAACAGATGCCAAAACGTCAATACATAAACTATATGTGTATGCGTGCCGATCGCAGCATGCGTGAAAAAGGGGATGGGGAAGACGAAATGGAAATGATATTTGTAAGGTTCTGTGCCTTAATGGATTGAGTTACAGAAAAAGAGTTTGGAATATGTAAAAATATTATGGCCTAGGACTGCAAGAGCCCTTGGGCAAAGCCGATGTTCGCTTCTTTAAAATTTGTTGTTCTAATTTTCCTTATTCGATCAACGAAGTAATCTCCTATATATTGGGCGTATTGCTTTACGGGCCATATTCTTCTTTACGTAGCTTTGCTGCCAGTGATATATGTATAAATTTTTATGTATAAGCGGGCGAAGAGTCGCTTCAGAAGAGAGGGGCCGTATCATGTTCACTTGGTGACAGAGCTGTCGTGCGTGTTAAATATGCCGATTCGGCACTGTCCAGTCCCATGCATTTATGTGTGGTCATGTGCCCAAAAATCCATGGTACTTGAATTTATATGTTTGCATATAAATATTGTAACTTAGTGCTTCAATATGTTTGTAATATTATGTATTTCATTAAGTACCGTGTACCTGACCAAGAACAAAGGGTGCATTGAGTTATCTATCAGTACAGTTTTTATTTCAAAGCCGCTGGTACGCATAGGAAGACTTCAGAAGAGCCGTATGAAACGCTCATGACAACAAAACAGTGCAGCTGAATAGGGCATCCAGGGCGAAGGAAAGAATAACCCGATCTACATTCGTTGAATTTAAAATATGAACTGATTTTATATACAAAAGTGTTGTGTATATAAATGAACTCTCAAAATCTAGGAGGCGACATTTGTTCTTAAAAATACTTATTCTAATGACCTACGTTTTTCGGGGGTTGAAAATTTTTTTATTTCATGCTCAGCGTTGGCTACTTGATACCGTGCCGCTGTTATAATCTTAAGTGTTTTCCACAGAGTGTGGATGCATGTTTTGTTTGGTATTAAGCAATAATTGTCATATGAATCTTTATGACTTATTTTTTGTTTTTATGGTTTTGTTTCGTTTTGTATATTTCCTTGGTCAATCTGATTTGGTGAAGCCAATTCAGATGAACACGATGTTTAATCTTAAACAGCAGCAGAAAAGCGAATATACTACACTGGGAAAAGGAGAATTTACTGTCCAATGACAGTTTGTTGTTTGATGGAAAGGCGCAAGTTTAATTTTTTCAAAAGAGCCTCAATCCACTTTTGTGGTCCGATTTATGTAGCGCCCAAGAAAAAAATTTCATGATACTATGTCGGACAGACATGATACTATGCGTGAGACTATAAGAAATAGAAAACCAAAAGGAAAAGAAAGTTTTGACTCGTTTTACGATGCTATAGTTTTGCTGATGGATAGTTTAGAAGAACCGTTGACCAAAAATACGATGTAAAACTTCAATCGTGATTTGTTCGAATTACGAATTCGAATTACGAAAGTTTTCAATACCCCAATTGGACTGTCGAACAAGATGGCGATCAACTTTTAAAATTATTGACCAATGAAATAGGGGGAATTGTATATAAGCAGAGGACGAAAAGTTTAAAATTTTGTTTACGTTCCTCAAGTTACCTAACTCACGTGAGAGTTATGGTCTATCAGATCATCGAAAAACGGCTCAAGAGATTTATAGAAGACAGAAAGGGCAGAGACCATATCCGTGCAAGTATACATAAATGACCAATCATTAGTTAACAAAAGCTTTTTAGGTTTAGTAAGGTTTGATTTGCGAAAACACCGTTAGAGTCATCAAGTTAGTATAACGAAATATAACCCCAAAAGGAAGGTCAATGGTGTCATGCAGAGTTGGATGGAAGTTGTCTTCAGGGATAACTAAGGGATCAGTCCTGGACTAAACAATCATATTAAAAGGTCCAGCCAATCTCAGGTAAATTAAAATCTTCCAGAACAACGAACAAGTCTTTGTCAGAGATATATGAGCAAACAAATTGAATGGCTTCCGAATGGTGAATGTATACTGCCAATATTTGAACAAATAATATAGGCTGAAAAAAAATTAAAGGAAACACAATCGAATTCAATTTTCTGATTGGAAGACTGGACAATTTCAGACGAAAACGCTGAATCAACAGCGAGCAAAATACCACCACCACTCCGGATAGTCCGATCATGTCTATATGTTAAATATTTTGAGGATATTGAAGCAATATCAAGTTTGAGCCAAGTTTGAAGGCAAGAATATGAAAATCGAAAGCTGAACTATCTACATAGAGTCTAGAGAGTTTAGACTTTAGTCCCCATACGTTTTGAGAGGCCAAAGTTAGTCTTCTGTTTTATTGTATACTCATTTTAAATAAGGTGTTTCGGCCAAAAATCTTTATGAAAAAAGATCTGGGAAGACACTTATTTTGAAGGACGAAATGTCCCGAGTATATTAAAAAATAGCTGATATTTCTTTTTGTGTCAAAATATTTATTTAATATACCGAAAAATTATAATGATTTTTATGATTATTAATTTAAGTATACCTTATATAAAACAGAACCGTTAATTGACGTGATTTTTAGAAAAAAGACAAAGAATGCGCTCGCTTTGAAAGGTAATTTTCAACTATTTATTCTGTAAATTTTGTTTTAAGTAACGAGGCGGATCGGGTGAATTTGCTCCATGCTACCCCACGCAGTCGGCTCATCTGCGCTAAGACCGGCCCCTTTGGAGGGCTAGAAGGCCTTAAAAAAATCGGCAAAGGTACCAATTTTGGATCGCTGTTACTAGGTAGACCCTTCCGATGTTTTAACGTCGACGACCACGATTGCGCCGTCCGGCCCGACACTTGTGGCCACCACTCGAGCTCTCATCCACTGCTGCGGCGGTAGATTGGCCTCCACGACGTGGAAGAGGTCTTCCACTGCGATATTGCGTCTGCCACTTGGCTCGTGTTTGGAGCCCTAGCACATACTCCCGGTGTTATGGCGTCGCCGTCGTTGCCCCGAGTGGCCTGGATTTCAATATGGCCTCGACTGCCACTATCATCTTCTCCAGATTTGACACCTGCCAGAGACCCCCAAAATGCGGCGCTTTTGGCGGTATGAACGCAAATTGGCATCCGCTTCTTGGTGCGAATTCGAACTGCGTCCACCTCGCCTTCGATCTTCCGACGAAGATCCAACAGCTCCCTGCTCGCTCCGAAAAATTTGTTGTCGGCCGATGAACCTTTGGTAAGCCATAAGAAATGTCTTAGTACTTAAATCAGACACTAATTCCAAATGAACCGCTTTAGAAGAAAAACAAACGAAAAGTGCAATATAAGCTTTGTATAAGGGCTTCCTCGAATTCTCAATGTTATGTGTACTGGACCACAACAATCTACGCCGCAAATGCTGAATGGGCGGAGCTCTCTAACTCTGTATGCCGGCAAATTTCCCATTATTTGCGTCATAAGACGTGGCTTATATTTGAAACATGAAACACAAGACCTCATTGCCTGACGGCAGACTTCTAAAGCGTTAACAACCCATAGCTGTTCACGCCGGATGCTCATTAAAGTTCTTGGGCCAACATGGCAATTCGATAAATGTAGATGACGGACATAGCTTCGAACAAATTGCGAGCGTTTTGATAAAATGAACGAAAATTTCACATCATATGCAACAGGAGCGTTTACAAGTCGCCCCCAATTCTCAACAGCGAAAATGTGTACCACGAACCACTCTACTCGAGTAACAAGGGAGTCAAACCTTAAAGTTTCTAACATCTTTTTGCGCTATCACGAACGCTTTCAATATCATTCGAAATTCTTTATTTTGCGATATTTCAATAATTTTATGAAATGCCTCTGTTCCCTCTGATGGTGATGGAATCACATCATCAAACGCGGTCGATTTGTTTTTAAATCTTCGGATGAAACGGAACACATAACAAAACATCCTTATTAATTTGGCATCTCAACTAGAGGGTTCTCGTCAACCCTAAGAGTCAGCATGACAGATGATTTTCTTACCTCTCACTCACATTGAGATTTACTAAGAAACTCTGGACCTTTTAACCAAATCGAATCAACTAATTCATCAACATCGCAACCTCGTAATACTATGTCAGCTGGGTTTTGTTTTTTTGGTACATGACGCCAAACTACGTTCTCTGACCACTCTTGAATTTCAGCCACCCCGTACGTAACGAACGTAGCCAGTGTCGATGGTTGTGACTGTATCCAATGTAGAGTTATTTCCGAATCCGACCAAAGGAATACAAGCTTAATTGGTCCCTTTATGATAAATAGGTATATAATCTGAGAAACAAGGAGGTTCATTTCAAGGTAGGGCAAAAAGTCTTTAGACGTAATTTTGGCCAGAGTATCTCAAAAATGCGTTAGTGCCAGGCAGAAGTCTCGAGTGCGTTGTGGCTGAAGTCTCGAGTACGAGAGAGATTGGAAAATTGTTATTATGTGTTGGAGGATCTGAATGGCAGACTGATAGAAACTTATCAAGCTAAAGTTAATACTCCGAAGCAAGCTTTGGTATTATCCTGTGGTTGTAACGACCAGTTTCTACCGTTAGTTTTTTAAATTTTGAGGCGTTAGTTTGAGCTTCAGTAAGTGGTGGGGTATTGCGTCGATATAAATAATCTCGCGATCTTAGAAGTTCGCTAGTTCTAGAAGTGCAACCCTAGCGAAATGACGAACTTCCGTTCTGGCTAGGCGTCTAAACCTAAAAATTAAAACCTGAATTCTTCTCGGCCATCAAGGCAGACCATTCACTCAATTCTAATCTGGAGATTCTGGGACAAAAATTTTTGTAGCGTTTTGTGAATCTTATTATCCTAAGTTATACTTTTGCGGATATTTAAATATTTTGGAAGTTTCTAATAAGTCTTTTGAAAACATAGCTACAATTGGGTTGTGTGTTGGAGACCTGAGCAAGGAATTTCATTTTTTTTTCGATTGTGTTTATTTAATTGCTATTAACCATGGACAAATTAAATGAAAATGCTCGGGAAAAGAAGCAAATCAAGCTGGGAGAAATTGATACAGGACCCATATTGATAGCCCTGTTACTTGGCTTCATAGCTGTCGCCATCTTTGTTATACTCCGTCGACGTTCGGCTGGACGTCGCGACTTCCTTCTAACCGGTTTGAGTGAATCGGGCAAAAGTGCCGTATTTATGCAAATTGTCCATGGTAAACTACCCGAGACATTTACCTCGTTTAAGGAGAATGTTGGTGACTATCATGCCGGACACTTGTCTGCTCGTTTAATCGACATACCCGGCCACTATAGAGTGCGTGACAAATGCTTCGAGCTCTACAAACGAAAAGCGAAGGGCATCATTTTTGTGATTGACTCGGTGACAGTGCAAAAGGATATTCGTGATGTGGCCGACTTCCTGTATACCATTTTGTCGGATAGCGCCACACAACCGTGTTCCGTGCTGGTCCTTTGCAATAAACAGGATCAAACGACAGCCAAAAGTGCCGTGGTTATTAAGAGTCTACTCGAGAAGGAATTGCATACGGTGCGCGATACGCGCAGTCGTAAACTTCAATCTGTGGGCGATGATGAAGTGAATAAACCCATTACGCTGGGCAAATTGGGACGTGACTTTGAATTTGCTCACATCTCGCAGAATGTACAATTTTTCGAGTCCTCAGCCAAGGACAAGGAATTGTCCAATTTAACCAATTGGATTGATCGTATGTTGTGAAACAAAAGAAAAACCATACCAGACAGACAACAAATTGAATGGACTGAATGTATCCTAATCCTAATCGAACGAATCGTAACTGCGCAACTGATATTTATGTTTTAATTGCTAAGCATTTAGCTTAATTGTAGATGCTCTCCATAAAAACAAAAAAGAAACGAAAAACCACACAAAACAAACGAAAAAACTCCTTCCTATTGAATTTTCATATACATATTGTTAAATCTACTTTTTACACTCTTTGTTTATTCCATTTAAATTTTTTTTTTTTATTTTTGTTTTTACTTTAACTTTACGTACCTCTTAATTGTGCGACAAGAAAACAAATTTTAGACCTAAATTGAAATTTATATTATAATCATAGCATTAATATTGCTAAATCTTTTTGATAAAGATGAGATGGGCGAGTAAAAAACAAAAAATCACCAGTCAAATCGAATTCCCAAAATTTGTGAGAGATATTGTTGAGACATCGAGGGCTCGAAAGCTGCACATCGTGAAGGGCTATAGAGACAATACGACAAAGTTAACTCGTTTGTAATAGCCGCCCGAATCGAATACGGGCAAAGAAAGTTATGTCATTGCCGATTGCGAGTCCCCAAGAATTGCCTATTTTGCTTAGGAGTACCAGTCGTGAATGATTAATATAATGTTTTATACCTAAGCATCATCCAGCGATCGACGAAGCCCTTCGACGGACCGGACGGATAGGTAAGTTGTTGACCATAAGTTATAATCGAGCTGGTATTTCCAAGTTCTGTGTCAAATAACCTGCGAAAAAGAAAAACACTCTCTCTAGTAGTAAAAGAAAATTGTCATTCATTGTTTTAAAATTAAAACATCATTAATAATCATTCTTGACTGTGTGAGCGGAGTATGAGAATAACACAAGAGAGGCAAAGTTTACCGGAGAGGTTCATGTACACATTGTGGATGGAGAAATCATGATTCTAATGATTGCAAGTACAAGCATTGCAAGTGTCATGTGTTGGAGTGGAATAACCGGACACTTATCATCAGTTTGCCAGTCCAAGTGAACCAGAACACTAAATTATGTAGTAAACAGAACAGTAAAGTCTGATAATAACTCTGATAAGTATGATATGTATTAATTTAAATAGTGAAATTGTTAATAAAAATAATTTTTAATTTTCTTTCTTTACTGTGAACTCAAACTCATCTTTTAGTGACGTGTATTTTGTGACGATCAAGATTGATGACCACCAGATGAGTATTGCTTTCGACACGGGTGCACCATGTTCATTATTTATTGTAATCTACCCAAAAAGAATGTACTGCGAAAATGCCAAGATCCATATGCTTATTACAATGCAGATTCACTTAAAATTCTGGGTGAGTACGATGCTTCAATTTCGTATCGTTAGTTATTGTAGTTACAGACTCTACTAATTCACCGTTGCTAGGTAGAAATTTCTTAAAAAAATTTAATTTTTGAACTTACACAGATTAATAGATGGGTAGATTAATACACAGATAAGCGAACAACAACATTCGTCAATTATAAAAGAAATTCAGACTGAATTTTCAGAAGTCTTAAAACGTGAGATTGGAACGTATTGCCTGAGCAAAGTTCAATTGAAAATAAAAAATGATGTTAAACCATAATATTTTAAGCCAAGACCTATACCTTTAGCATAAAACAAGAAATTAGAAAGCCAACAACGGCAATACTTACAAGATGGAATCCTAGAGCAGGTAGATAGTACAGATTGCGGAACACCAGTGGTGCTCATTTTAAAGCCAAACGGAGAGATACGTATTTGTGGTGATTACAAGGTAACTATAAACAAACATTTAGTGATTTAGGATAAAAGAGATATTTTCTGCACTTCAAGGAAGTCCAATGCAGTTGTTACACACATATAGGTTTATTAAAAGTTAAACGATTACCTTTTGGCGTAAAGACAGCGGCATCGATTTTTCAGAAAACTATGGAAAGTTTGTTGGACAGGGTAGAATTCAAAAAAAAAAAAATTTAAAAAAAAAAAAAAAAAAAAAAAAAAAAAAAAACCAAGAAAAAAAAAAAAAAAAAAAAAAAAAAAAAAAATAAAAAAATTTAAAAAAAAAAAAAAAAAAAAAAAAAAAAAAAAAAAAAAAAAAAAAAAGGAATGGTAAATTATTATTCGAAATTTATAAAGAATTATGCTGAGAAAAAGAGTCCATATTATGCATTGTTACGTAAAGATACTGTATTCAAATGGTCAAATAAATGCCAAAATGCTGATGAGTTGATAAAATGGGATATAACTTCCGAACAAGTCCGAACTAGTTTACCAGTTATATTGACTACTGATGCGAGCAACATCGCAGTATCTGGTGTACTAGCACACAAATTGAAGATAATTCGATTCGTCCTATAGCATTTATAGCAAGATCGTTGATTAAAAGTGAGAATAACTATAGTACCTTGGAAAAGGAATCGTTGGCAATTGTTTATTGCGTCACAAAGCTAAGACAATACTTGCTTGGAAAGAATTTTACATTACGTACGGATTAAAAAAATAAAGTAAGTAAGTCGTCTCGCCGACTTGGATATACCATACACCAGTAAAACAAATATTTTAAATTTATAATAACCAATGCATTTTCGTATTTTTAAAAAAATCTGTTTGCATGCTTTTTAGAAGCATATCTTAGTATTTCGCTCACTCAAGCTTTCGAGCACCCTAGCGCCCCCACCAGCCAACGGCCACTTCCGGCCATATGGAAAAACGTTTATATGCATAACATGGCTATTTTTAGTCCGATTTTGATCAAATTTGGTATTTTGCTTGATATTAGTATCAAATTTAAGTGTGCTAAATTTGATTGCACAAGGTAGAAAATTACGGGAGATACTCAAGTTTTTTCAAATTACGGCGGCGGAAAGGGGCGTGGCAAAATCTTTACACATAAAAAATGTGCGCAATTACTAAGCAAATATCTATACCAACTATGGTGTCTCTAGCTAAAATAGGTTTTGAGAAAATCGGTTTTATTTGATTTGCGGGGGCGGTAGGGGGCGTGGCAAAATTTTTATAAATACAAAATGTGCGCGTTTACTAAGCAAATATACATACCAAATTTTGTGTCTCTAGTTGCTATGGTGTTTAAGAAAATCGGTTTTATATCATTTGCGGGGGCGGTAGGGGGCGTGGCAAACATTTGAAACAAACTCAATAAGCGTACATATGACACGAGTCTACATACCAAATTTGGTGGCTCTAGCTCTTATAGTCTCCGAGATCTAGGTGTTCATACAGACGGACGGACGGACGGACGGACGGACGGACGGACAGACGGACAGACGGACAGACGGACATGGCTAGATCGTCTCGGCTGTTTATGCTGATCAAGAATATATATACTTTATGGGGTCGGAAAAGCTTCCTTCTGCCTGTTACATACATTTTGGCGACTTTAATATACCATTTCACCCTATGGGTGTATGGTATAACAACCACTATAAGGAATTTTTGGAGAATATAAGGAATTGCCTATGATGGCATCAGAGCGAATTCAACGCTGGGCAGTGATATTATTATCTGGTTTCCAGTATAGTCTTGAATATATTAAAGGCAACTTGCCAAGAATGCTACAACATCCGCCAATAGGATGGCAAGTACGTATATTAATCTTATTCAATCTGAACATGCATTTAGAATTAGTTTCAAAAAGATAGCTGGGAAAACTAGACGTGATCCGATTTTATCAAAACTTTGCGATAGCATCAAAAGCAGAACAGTTTCAAAATTAAAGGATGATGATTTCACAGTGTTTAAAACAAAGGCTTTTAAATTGACTGTTGAGTATGATTGTATCTTATGGGGTTACAAGGTAATAGTTCCCTTCAAGTTAAGAAAGAAAGTGTTAAGTGCATTTCATTCTATCTAGGAATAGTCAAAACAAAGATGTTAGCAAGGTCATACATTTGGTGGCCTGGATTACATAGTCAGATCGAAAATATGATTAAGCAGTGTATACCATGTCAACAACTACAAGCCAGCCCAGAGAAAAACTCACTGACTCCATGGGAACCAACTGAAACTGCATGGAGTAGAATACATGTAGACTACGCAGGCCCTATTAATAACCAGTATTTACTTGTTGTAGTTGATTCATTTTCAAAATGGGTGGAAGTATTTTTGTCAAACAAAAAAATGAACAAAAAACATCACATCACAATTCACCATAGAGAAATTAAGAGAACTATTTGCAATATTTGTATTAGTTTATGCTCTAGTTAGTGATAATGGAAGACAATTTTCGTACACCGGGTGAACAGCAGTGAGCGGCGAAGAGCAGTGGGGAGTGAGGAGGGTTTCTTGAGCCTCGGTGGATACGGTCACACTAAGTAGAGTGACTTGGACTCTGATGAGAATCGGCATCTAGTTTCCATGGAATCGAACTTGCGTGTGTAAAATATAAAATCATAGTTTTTAAACGAAGTTCCCCCGCGTTTTTAATTATTTACAAGGCTCACCAAATCAGAAGAAACGGCGTATAATATAATATATAATTTTTTCCCCAGCCATTATTTGCCCATACATACATATTTCCAGCAATATTTATATAAAATTTTATTCTTCTCCCTATATATCTTTATTTATATATTTTGTTTTATACATACTCCCAACGATACTTATAAATCCATCTAAATTTTTTGTAAATTTTTTTTTTTTCCCCCCTTTTTTTTTTTTTTTATTTTTTGGTTTTTTTTTTTTTTTTTCATATACATTCACTAAAAGGGCTCCATTTCCGTGCCACGCAATCCTGCGGTCCACTTCTCTTTTTTTGTTGTTTTTCCAAAACCGGACTTCGTCGGAGTATGTCCACGGAGCCGTCCAAGACTGCGCCGAATTCTAACAGTCTCTCGTCACCCTCTGTAACTCCGGAGAAGGTTCGGCCTCCGAAGACTCCGGTGACCGCGAAGCGTACGGACATTCCCCGCAAGTCCCCGTCTGCTCGCAGCCTCAGCGAATCCCCAAAGTCCCGTCCGTCCTCGTCCAGCCTACCAAAGGGTCGCAGATTCTTGGTTAAAGTCTCGAGTGAACAGAGAGGTCGTTCCAAGCTTTCAATCCGGGCTCAGATCCCGCACGTTATTGTGACGCACTGTTCTGACGTTCCCGTCACCCGATCCATATCACAACAGCGTAGAGAACAATCCAGAATGTCCCTCTCCGCAGAGCAGCTCAAATCCCTTTGGTCAACTGTTGAGACGGAATACTCCCGCTGTCACAAGGCCTTGACGGCTCAAACAGACGAGGAAAGCCTAGCGAACATAAGCTACATCAAGGCGAAGCACTAATCTGCTTACGCGGTGTATGTGCGATGCGGGATGTTGTTTGGAGAACGCATCGCACTGCTCTCGGCACAAACGGCGAGTCTTATGCGTCAGCCAACGCCAGTGGAAGCGAGAACCATCGTGTCTTAGTCCCCCCTGACGAATGAGGGTTTCCAAGCCGCGTGGGAGAATCTCACCGCACGGTACGAAAATAGCCGTCTGCTTGTTCCTGTGGGAACAATCAGTGCCAGTACCAAATTCTCACCGATAGGTATCGTGTACTGGATGCCACCGAAGAACATAAGTCGGCCCCAAGTGTCCAAGCCATCCCCATTGGCCCCCGCAAATCCTCCGCGACGATGAAGGTCCAAGCGTTTTCCGCGAAAGCTCAGCACAAACTGGCGTCCTGCAAGCTTTGCTATCGGGAAAATCACCCAATACGGCTTTACCCAAATTTCTTTGACATGCCTGTTCAGAGGCGTTTGGAAACCATTAGACAGCAGGGACTCTGTTTGAACTGTTTTGCTCCCAGCGATGGGACCGTGTCCTTATCGTCCGCTGCGCAAGTCCCACCATTCAGCGTCACAGAGCGTCCGTCCACGAGCTGCCAGCTCACGAATGGGTGAAGTTATTATGCATCCACCCCAGGCATAGGGCGATGTAGGCATTGCGATTCACCATCGTGGTGTGGAGCACCATATTCGTGCGTTGATTGACTCGGCGGCCGATTCCACCTTTCTATCCTGTCTCCTCTGGTGGTTTCAAAATTGTCGGGGACCATCCCAGCGGCTCCATTCCTTAACACGGTTCCATACTACAACAAGCCCGGGCCCACATCCTCGGAGAGCGGATCAAGAAGGATATTGGCGATTTCGTTGGATTAGAAACCATCTTTGGATGGGTTCTGTCTGGAGCCATTATGCCTGATCCTCCGGTGTCTCGATTAGGTTTCGCTGCGCAGACGCGAGTCAGTCCGGAAGCAAAACTTGATGTATTCCTCACCAAGTTTTTGGAGGTGGACAACCTTCCCGCCAAGCCGGAAAGGGAGGATGACGTGTTCTGCGAGAGGAATTTCCGGGAGACCACCCGAAAAAGGAAGTACGGCCGATATGTTGTGTCCCTACCGTTCAAAAGTCCGAATAGTGTCGACTTGGGTCATTCAAGATCGATCGCGCTAGCCCAATCCCTGCGAAATGAAGCACGTCGTCATAAGGATCCCGTCCTAAAAACGCAGTACGATGCCATCATTCAGGAGTACGAGGAATTGGGCCATCACGCGGGGTTTAAGCCCGACAGCACCACCACGAAGGTACGCGTGGTATTAAATGCGTCGAGCCCCTCCACACGAGGCGTCAGCCTTAACGATGTCTTGCACAGCAGGCCTTCTCTTCAGGCCGATCTCACGCTTCAGGTACTGAAATGGCGGTTCTTTCAGTTCGTTTTCAACGCCGACATAAAGGAGATGTATCGAAAAATCCGAGTCGAACCCCAGGCATACCCCTTTTCAGCGTTGCGGCAGTATTCAGGACTATGAGCTACAAACTGTCACGTTTGAGGATAACTGCGCGCCGTTCCTGGCGATGCGAGTCCAGTTACAATTGGCACGAGAGGTGCAATCGATTTATACTCAGGCGAGCGAAATCCTTCGGAACTACATGTATGTTGATGATGTCCTAGCCGGCGCTCATACTGAACACGGTGCCCGTCTCGCCATACAAGAGCTTCAAGCAGCCCTTCAATCTGCGGGCCTCCCGCTTCGGAAGTGGATTGACAATAAGAAGGAAGTACTTCAGGCTATCCCAAGAGAGCACCTACTGCGAGAGGACTTTCTCGTGTTGGAAGACGCGAGCACTGCGAAAACCTTGGGAATCCGCTGGCAAGCCGCCGAGGCAGGTTCTGTCCCATATCGCTAAACTCTTCGACCCCGCTGGCTGGCTAGCCCCATTTGTTATTCGAGCGAAGACATTCATGCAGCAAATCTTGTTAACCGAACTGGACTGGGATGACGCTCTGCCGCATCTCCTGCTGCAGGAATGGCACGAATTCCTGCAGGACTACCCAGGCCTCAGTCAACTCCGCATCCTTCGTTGGCTAAACACCAGCTATACGCTCTCGTGGGAGCTTTATGGCTTCTGTGACACGTCACAGAAAACGTATGGAGCCGCCCTATATGTGTGGTTTTGATATCGCGATCAAGTAAGCGTCAATTTATTAACGGCTAAGAACCGTGTAGCTCCGGTCAAAACAGTCTCGCTGCCTCGGCTGGAGCGGTTTTGCTAGCCGATCAGTTTTGGACCGACTCCACCATTGTGTTGGCTTGGCTTAATAAACCCCCGTGTAGTTGGTCCTTCGTGGCCAATCGAGTATCCAGCATCTCCAAAACCACGAGTGCCCAAAGCTGGTCACATGTGCGTTCCGAGGGCAACCCCGCTGATCAGGCAAGCCGTGGAGTTCCGCGGCCAAGTTTCGGCCAGTAGCCTCTGGCGGCATGGGCCGGACTGGCTCCAGCGGAACCCCGAGTACTGGCCAACTCTCAATAATGAACTCCCAGACACCCAGCTAGAGCAACGAGTCCAGTGCCACCCCACCGCGACCACCCTACTATATGACGTTAGCGAACGTTTCTCGGACTAATGTAGGGCATTACGAGTAACCGCGTACATCCTAAGCTTCGCCACGGTCCACCTCACCTATGACGAATTGATCTCCGCCGAGCGCCCCTTGATTCGGATCTCCCCATCGCGCATCATGTTTTCCAGGCCTTTTACCCCGGGCGTGCGTGTCTTATTACAAAGGGCTATGTCTGCGTCTTTGCGTGTTTCAGCACGAAGGCAATCCATCTCGAGTCTACCTTCGACCTCACCACTGAACGATTTTTCGCAGCCTTCTCTCGGATTGTCGCACGGAGACAATGCTCACAACGCATTTACTCCGACAATGGCAAAACCTACGTAAGGGCCTCAAAGGCACTCGAAAAAGATTTCCTGACCGCCACCAAGCTTAATATAATGAAGGCATTTCCCCAGCATATTTTATCCTGGCATTTTATTCCGCCGAGCGGCCCCCATATGGGAGGACTGTGGGAGGCTGGGGGCAAAAGTTTTAAGACCCCATTTTACAAGTCCTCGTCTAATGTTAAGTACACGTTCCAGGAACTTTCCACTCTCCTGTGTCGAATCGAGACGTGTTTGAACTCCAGGAACTAGTCGAGCCTATGTCACTAATCAACCGATGGCAGCGACTGAAGGCAATCCAGCAAGCTTTCTGCCGCCGTTGGAAGAGCGAATATCTTAAGAAGCTCCACAAACGGAATAGATGGAAATCACCGGCTCGCAGTCTTAAGACAGACGACCTCGTGGTCGTGCCCGAAGACAACTCCCCTCCAACGAGTGGCGCTTAGAACGAATTGAGCGCATCCTTCCCGGGGCTGATGGTCTCGTCTGAGTGGCGGATGTCAACACAGCGCGTGGATCTATCCGAAGATCCGTTGCGAAGCTCATCCTGTTGCAAGACCACAGTGGTTCTGAGCCTAAAAAGACATAAGGCTCCCCAATCCTCTCTGTTCCTTCGGAATGTCCTCGGCTCCGTGCATGTTGTTCGTCCCCTTGAATCGACTAATACGTTGTCCCCTCCGTAATTTCTTTTCATTTCAGCCTTTTATATCGTCTTTTCACAGCGACATGGCCCCCACGCGTTTGCCGCACCGTAGCAGCCATCGGTCTGGTCCGCACGGGATAAATTCTTACCGATGACGGGTCTGTCGGGGAGTTCATGCCCTTCCGCAGTGTCAACGTTTCCTGAACCTCCGCGCTGAAAAGCGGCTCCGGGCGGTGCTTATCAACAAGTACTGCCCTGTTTGTTATCTTTAAGTTTATATACATAACTTAAGCATCTAAATCATCACATGCAATGCCCATTGGTCAACCCCATTCCATCATCAAATATTAAGATCCAAGTAGTCACAAGCCATAGCGTTGATTTCCTGGGCTTAGTAATTTCAAGGGAAGGAGTTAAAACCAATCCAGAGAAAGTTCAAGCCATTAAAACTTTCCCCATACCAACCTAAAACAACTAAGGTCCTTCCTAGGGTTAGCTTGCTACTACAGAAAAGAAAGTTATGAATGTCTTAAAGTCACAAAACGTAATGCTAGCATACACTGAATTTAAACAAGAGTTCCACCTAAACATCGCATTAGGAGCTTCCTTAGAACAAAATGGTAGGCCCATTACATTTATTTTCCGTGCGTTATCCAAAACCAAAGAAAACTATACGACAAATGAAAGAGAAATGTTAGCAATAGTATGGGCATTGGACAAGCTAAGGATGTATGTTTACGGCAAATCCAATCAAGAGACTATCACTTATGCTCTCAGTCAAAAAAATAACGACACAAAACTGAAAAAATGGAAAAGTTACTTGGAAGAATATAACTATGAGTTAAAATATAAACCTAGTAGCGCAAACGTGGTAGCACTTTCCTGAAATCCAAATAGCATAAATGCTAGCAGCATGTCAGCTGTAGTCCATAGCGATAAAAGCTCAGGTCATAAACTAATTCTAGCAATGGAAATTCCCATAAATGTCTTTAAAAACCAATTTTTTATCCTCACTGGCGATAACTAATCGACCACCTTTGAAATACCGTTCCCTACATATCACAACACAACCCTTCATATTGCAACATATCCAGGTGAAATAATCCAAATAGATTTATATTCCACACAAAATAAAATCATTATACAATACACCCATAAGATGAAATGGTATATTAAAGTCGCCAAAATGTAGAAGGAAGCTTTTCCGAGCCCATAAAGTATATATATTCTTGATCAGCATCAACAGCCGAGACGATCTAGCCATGTTCGTCTGTCCGTCCGTCCGTTTGTATGAACACCTAGTCTCGGAGACTATAAGAGCTAGAGCCACCAAATTTGGTATATAGAATCGTGTAGTATGTAGCTAGAGACACCATAGTTGGTATGTATAAGTGGTTAGAAACTGCGCACATTTTTTATGTGTAAAGATTTTGCCACGCCCCCGTAATTTTTTTAACAGCAATGGGCAAATTTTTTAAATACGCGCAAGTAAAACTCGTAAATTTCAAGGCAGCGGAACATTTAAGGCACCGTTACGAGAGTTATTGACAAAGGAATAGATGTCCACACCACTCCATCATATACTTTATCCAGCAATGGCCAAATCGAAAGGTTCCATTCACAGTATCACTAACAAGAAGCCCAGAAAAGCATTTTTCGTAACCAATTTACTACATACACCGGGGAAATTAGCGCTTGAAAGGGAAAGAGTTTCAGAAAAAATTTTAGAGAAGCATAATAAAGATCTAGGGTACCATAATAAAAGAAAAACACCCGTCAAAATCTATGATCCAGGTGAAGTTATCTACGATAGGATTAATAAACGATTAGGTTCGAAACTGACGTTTAGATATAACAAGGAAACAGTAGCCGAAGATCTTAATACCAAAGTTAAAACCAGGTCAGGCAGGGTAGTTCATAAAAACTACCTGAAGAATTGATCAACATCCTCTTTCGACAGATTGCTCCTGTTACCACTTTGCTGGTGTCACACAGCCATACTAGAGTACACTAAGTCGAGAGTGGTCATGTTGGAAACCGGGTTAGCCGCGCGTCAAAATGGAACTTTTAAAATCATTCATCGCGCTAGAAAAATATGAAATGGCCATATCGGTCTTAAAATAAGTAACTAAATGTAAGTTAAGTCTTCTAAGAGAAGAAATAACTAATACCATTTATGCAATCGATTGGGCTAAGGCCAATAAACTCACTTATGTTGTCATATACCGAAATAGACCTTATTGAAACAATTAAAGAACAGAGTCTAACGTTTATTAACATCGAAGAATTAATAAAGTTTGCTGACGTTAATGTAGCCACAGACGGTAAATCTCTTCTTTATATTGTTGGCTTACCCAGAGTAATTAACGAAACTTGTAAGGAAATCCTAGCAACACCAATTAAATATCAAAAATTTTAGAAGAAATAGACTACAAAAATATTATGAAATGCAATAACAACTACTTCGGGTTAACCAATAAGAATAAATGTAAAAGTCATAATGGTAAGTTTGAAATATCTTGGAAAGTTTATTGATTAAGTGATATTGAGATATATATATAACGCAAGTTTATAACGCGTGTGCTTGCTGCGAACGACCGACTGGGTGGCTATTCCGGCGTCAAGCAAGAGGGTTGCCAGATGGCTTACGTATGATAGGGCTGCATACACAACAGTAAGACAATTTGTATACTGGAAGATCTGACTAATTTAAAAATGAAGTAAGTAAGTCGTCTCGCCGACTTGGGTATACCATACACCAGTAAAACAAATATTTTAAATTTATAATAACCAATGCATTTTCGTATTTTTAAAAAAATCTGTTTTCATGCTTTTTAGAAGCATATCTTAGTATTTCGCTCACTCAAGCATTCGAGCACCCTAGCGCCCCCACCAGCCAACGGCCAACTCCGGCCATATGGAAAAACGTTTATATGCATAACTTGGCTATTTTTAGTCCGATTTTGATCAAATTTGGTATTTTGCTTGATATTAGTATCAAATTTAAGTGTGCTAAATTTGATTGCACAAGGTAGAAAATTACGGGAGATAATCGAGTTTTTTCAAATTACGGGGGCGGAGGGGGGCGTGGCAAAATCTTTACACATCAAAACTGTGCGCAATTACTAAGCAAATATTTATACCAACTGTTGGTGTTTAAACTATATAAAATAAGATAACAATAAGACAATCATAATATAGAAATACTAACGTCTTTCATTGAACATTTTGGTGACCCCGACATTGGCGGCTCCAAGTTGAAAGATTAACAGACTTGGTGAAACCGTCATCAAGTGAGAAGATTTGGTCAACTCAGGCGACCAATCTCTCAACAACAAGGAAATTGTCAACTAGGCGACTACTTTCTTTGCACGCTTAGGACGCAGTACAATCCTAAGCGAGGGCACAGATTGGTGAACATTCCACATCAAACTGGGGTCCCGACTAAAAAATCGCAATTGATTAACGTGGCAATCAGTGCGTACCAGTATAAATAAATAAAACAATTTATTTGAAAACTAGGGTAGCAGTGCATACCCATTGAATGAAAGTTGATCAACTAGGCGATCACTTCTTCAAAAACATTTAACAACGATTTGAGTCAACAGGGCGACCAAATCATAATAAGTTATTTTTTATGTAAAATAAAGTTTCTTCAACTCTGTTGCATAAAAAATAAACAAAAAAAAAAAAAAAGAAATTTTAAATTGGCGTCAGCAATCTCTGACCTAGCTAAACCCAGGTAGTACATACGAGTACCATAATTTGGCATCAGTCAGCAATTTTTAACAAATAAAAGAAACTCAAAAAATTGGTTTCACTGTCGTGGCGTATATCTGTGCAAAAGAATACGAATATTGGAAATAAAATTAACTATTGTTAAAAAAAGAAAAACTAAACAAAAGGCGACTTCTATTTAGTTCTTATTCTTATTTGTACTACACTTGACCAATTTAAGGAACGAGTCGGAGCGTTCCCTGTCTTTGACAAAATAAATAAACTCCCATCGGGTCAAGTACTAGTATAAATAAGCAAGTAAATAAGAATATAAAAGAACATGGAGGAGTTCTATAATCAGCAGACAGAACGCGGAGAAGCAATTCAGGCCTTCATTCGGAATACCAAAAAGGATTCTATCGCCAGGAAAACGAAGCCTGCCTATTTTGAGGAGAAACTTGAGCTCCTGGAATACATGTGGGAGAACTTCGAAAAAAGTCATCAGGAGCTAATGGACAAATAGAATAACGTGCCAACAGAAGATGACTACTTTGTAACGGACTATTTCACCAGAATGAAGGCGGTGGTAACTAATACTGAGGAAGATTGGAAGGACCACTTGGCAAAGATAAAATTAGAGAGGCAAGCTCGTCAAAGAGAGGAAGAGCGAGTCATGATCAAACCACTGCTTCGCAAGCAAGGTGCGCTGTTGGATTCATTGTCCAGGACATTAAGACAAATAGTGCCTGAGGAAAAAATGAATTATAAATCGGTAGTCGACAAATTATGGATGCAAATTGAAGAAATCCATTATGAGATTCATCGGCTAACTGACAATCCAGCCGAAGTCGGATATAATATAGCTACGTTTGTGGCTGCAGAAAATACAATGCTGAAATTCTGTGTGGCACCAGCAGAAAATGTAGAGATACAATCAGCGCCTGTAGTGCAATCAATACAATCATTGCAACTACCCAAAATTCCCATTCCAAAATTTGATGGGGATTATCTGAAATGGCAACAATTTCATGACATCTATAAAAAGGTGGTTCATGAGTCAAATGTATCCACAATTGAGAAAATGTGGTACTTAAAATCAAACCTTTCTGGAGAAGCAGAGAGATTGATACGGCACCTGGAATTAACAGAAGCCAATTATAACACTGCTTGGTCAGTGTTGCAGGATCGGTTTAACAACAAACGAGTTCTAGTAACAGCCATACTGACAAAGCTGTTTGATCACCCAAATGTGGGAAATGACGCAGCTTCGATAAAGAATTTGCATGATAACATCTTTGAATCATTGCAAGCTTTAAAAAATGTAGGCGTCAATATGGAATCGTCAGATGCTGTCATAATGTTTCATATGACAAGAAAATTGGATAGATTCAACCACGCACTATATGAGCAATCTCTTTCAAACACAAGGGATCTACAGGAAGTAAAGGATTTCCTATCATTCTTGGAACAGCGCTTCCTAACATTAGAGGCGATTGGGAAACCAAGAAACGAAAATCGCAGCATTGAAAAACTAAATCCAAGGAAGACATGCGCAACAGCATCTGGGACAAACAGTACCTTGTGTGCTTTCTGTGAGAAATCAAAACACAAACTCTTCCAATGTGAAAGGTTTAAAATCAAATCCGCAGCAGAGCGGCTAAATTGGGTGCAGAGACCCAAATTGTGTGTCAATTGCTTTAAGCCAGACCATATGGCCAAAAATTGCTCATGGAGGGGATGCTTCAAATGCGATAAAAAACATAACACGATGTTGCATTTAGACACAGGCAACCAAATGGCTACATCTGCTTCAGCAGCGTCTGCATATGGAATTGGCAGAAAATACACTCTGTTGGCAACGGCCAAGGTAGTAGTAAAAGGAATAAATGAAAGGACAGGAGAATTTCGAGCACTCTTGGATAGCGGCTCACAAGTAAATCTCGTTTCAGAGAGACTGGTAAAGAAGTTATCATTGAAAATTAACGAGACTCATGTGCACATAAATGGAGTGGGTGGTCAACCACAGATAAGCAAGGCGCGAGTAAGCTTGGTTGTAAGGTCAAGATACAACAAGTTCGCAATGCTAGTTGAGGCATTTGTATTGCCACACATAATAGGTGACCAACCCACAGAACAGATAACTGAGAAAGTCACATTACCAAACGACATTCAATTAGCGGACCCAACATTTGATAAACCAGGAAAAATTGATATGCTGTTGGGAGCTGATGATCACTATGCTATACTGCTACCAGAAAGAAGACGGGGAAATCGAAACCGTCCAACATTACAAAATTCAGAATTGGGATGGATTGTTGCTGGCAGAATTAATATGTCAACGTCAGCTTCTATCACATGTATGGTAGGCATAACTAATCCAGAGGAATCTCTAGAAAGATTTTGGCAGCTAGACACACTAGAGCCAATAAAAAGGTATAGGAGTCCAGAGGAAGAGTATTGTGAAAAATTCTTCCTCGATAACCTACACACGGCGGCTGACATTCGACTAATTGTAAAGCTTCCATTTGCTGAAGAAGCTTCATCCCTTGGAGAATCTCGGGAAGTAGCCATAAGAAGATTCATGTCGTTAGAGCGGCGATTGAGCCCTGACATAAAAAAGGAGTATGTGAAATTTATGTCAGAATATGAACAGCTTGGACATATGAAGCAGGTAATGGTGGAGCAAATACCCAAGAACCATTACTTTATTCCACATCACTGTGTACTAAAGCCCGAAAGTACCACCACCAAGCTAAGAGTAGTGTTTGATGCCTCATCCAAAACGTCATCAGGAAAATCACTGAACGATATTTTATATCCAGGACCAGTTGTACAGAGTCAACTATTCTCAATTCTACTGCGGTTCAGGACACACAAATATGTGTTCACTGCGGACATTGAAAAAATGTATCGTCAAGTTTGGATAAACCCTGCCGATCAATTCAATCAGATGATTGTGTGGAGAGAGGATCCAAGTCAAGAACTGAAGTTTTATCGTTTAAAAACGGTGACTTATGGAACAACATCAGCCCCATATTTAGCGACAAAGTGTCTGGAATATTTGGCGCTTAAAAACATGGAAAATTTGTCGTCTGGAGCATTGGCATTAAAAAATGACTTTTATGTTGATGATTGTCTTACAGGGGCAGATAGTTTACCAGAAGCCCTGCAAATAAGACACGAGCTGCTAGAAATCTTGAGACCTAAGGGTTTCAACTTACGGAAGTGGTGTTCAAATAGCAGTCAACTTCTAAAAGAAATTCCAAAGGAGGATACGATTGCTGACATCAATCTCGGTGACACACTGGAACAAACAAGTGTCAAAACATTGGGAATCATATGGGCACCCAAAGAAGACCAATTATGTGGAAAGGCTCAAAGACATACAAAAGGAATAACCAGACGAGTGGTGCTATCTGAAGTAGGTCAAATCTTCGATCCTCTAGGACTATTCGCACCGGTAGTGGTAAGAGCGAAAATGTTTCTTCAACATGTTGCTACCGAACGAATTGAGATGGATGAGGACCTACCGCCGTATTTGGAGAAGCAATGGGAAGCTTACCGAGAGGATGTACAGGCACTAAACCACATGAAAATTCCAAGGCATATTTTTGAGGGCAAGGTCCCCACTACAAAGGAATTGCATACATTTGTTGATGCATCAGAAAAGGCGTATGGTGCGGCAGTTTATGTCCGATCAACCTATAAAAATGGCCAAATTTCGGTCAGATTGTTGTGCGCCAAGTCGAGAGTGGCTCCCCTGGAAAAACAAACACTGCCCCGGCTGGAACTATGTGCAGCTGTACTTGGAGCTGAACTCACGGATAGAGTTCGACAGGATCTCCAATTCGGATCAGAAGGTGTGGAATCATTTCTCTGGTCAGATTCAACAGTAGTACTCTCTTGGATTAATTCACGGGCATCACATTTCCACACGTTTGTGGCTAATCGGTTGACCAAAATACATGCGGTATCACATCCAAGGCAATGGCGTCATGTGTCATCAGCGCTCAACGCAGCTGATGTTCTGCCTCGAGGCATATCAGCAGCCCAGCTTAGCACACATACATTATGGTTATATGGACCACTATTTTTGCATGGACCACAACGTGGCTGGCCAGCACCATTTAAGCCTACAGAGCACACGATTGATACCGCTGAGAAGAAAACCAAGGTATTCAGCATGGTGACTGCCACGGCAAACAACAAGAGTGAATGGATATATACGGTAAATCACAGGAATTCGTTTTATCGGCTACAGCGAATAGTGGCGTATGTGCTACGGTTTTGTCACAAGCAGAACAGGAAACCAACGGCTCAGTTAGAGTTGGAAGAGTTGGACCAAGCACGGAGAGTGATCATTAAGCAAATTCAAGAAACAGGATTTGCGTATGAATTACGACACTTAAAGAAACGACGTGACCAACCGCTAGATCGCAAAAGCACGGTGGCAACATTGCCACTAATACTGGATGAACATTCAATCATACGAGTTGCAACTCGGCTACAACAAGCACCAGTATCAACGGAAACAAGGAATCCGTATCTCTTGCCGTATAATGATCCAGTGGTAAAAATGATACTAAGGAAACTTCATGAAGAGAATCTTCATTGTGGACATGAGGCACTACGCGGAATAGCTAGGCAACAGTACCACATCATTAAGGTGAAGCCGATGGTCCGGAATGTGATCCAGGGCTGCGTAACATGCACCAAGTACCGGCCTCAGTTCTTTAAACAAGTCATGGGCGACTTACCTGAGCACCGGGTATCTCAAAATAGACCCTTTCTCAACGCCGGAGTAGACTATTGTGGACCATTCTGGATCCACCATAAAGTTCGAGGAAAACGTCCCGACAAGGCTTACATTGCAGTATTTGTATGCTTTGCAACCAAGGCAGTCCACCTGGAGTTGGTCGGAGACCTGTCCACCTCCTCATTCGTAGGTGCGCTTCAGCGCTTCATTGGACGCAGAGGAAGATGTCAGACATTGTACTGCGACAATGCAACAAACTTTGTTGGAGCAAACAACCAACTGAAGGAGCTGAATGATACTATACACTCAGAAAAGGCAGCAGATACGATTAAGGAGTTTTGCAACAAAAAAGGAGTGCAATTTAAGTTCATACCACCACGGTCTCCACATTTCGGAGGATTATGGGAAGCTGCAGTGAAATCCGCTAAGCATTTACTATTGAAAAACGTATCGACAGCAAATTTAACGTTTGAACAACTCTCTACCATTATTGTCAATGTTGAAGCAGTACTGAACTCTCGCCCGTTAACCCCAAACTCAGACGATCCTAACGACTTGACAGCTCTAACCCCAGGCCATCTATTGATCGGAGAACCATTAGTAGCTCAACCTGATGCAGAGCCAGTAACACAGCGATCCATTCCAGAGCAATGGGAATTAGTGCAACGGCTTAAGCATACATTCTGGACACAATGGTCTCAAGAGTACCTACAGGAATTGCAGGGTACATCCAAATGGAAGAAACCATATAACAATGTCAAAGAAGGCATGATGGTAATTCTAAAGGAGGATAATGTGCCAATCTTGCAGTGGCCGATTGGACGAATTATCAAATTGTATCCAGGCCTGGATGGATACGTCCGTGTGGTAGACGTTAAGACAGCCAGAGGCACCTACAAGCGTGCCATCCATAAATTGGCCCCGTTGCTTAGAGAGACGGGAATGAAACGCAAAATTGAAGCCAATGACACAGAAACCAATGCCCAAGAAGATCCTGGTATCGAGGACACTGCAGAACCTAAGACAAAAAGACGTTTATCAGCCGGTCTGCCACCATTGGCAATAACGATCTGCCTAATGTTGTTGTTCCTTCCTATAGCATTTGCTCAAAGGACCAACATCACTCGATTCAACTCCAAGCCAGGCATATACTACGAAAGTATTGGCACAGGAAGAATGGCAACATCGGACTGGACTATCGTAGCATTTTACGATCTCGAACCATATTGGGCCGACCTGAAGACATTTTCAGTTAAGGTTGGAGAAATATGCTTGTTAATGAAGGTTCCAGAGGCATGCACAGCAATGCAGAGACACTTCGAGCATGTCAACTCAGAGCTACGAACAGGAAATGATCTCCTTCACATAGAACGCCAACGACGATCGCCGTTGGATATAATTGGGAACATAGCGAACGGCTTATTTGGTGTGCTGGACTCAAAGTATGCAACAGAGATGTCAGGCACTATACGAAAGGTTAAATCAAATGAAGACTATTTATTGACATTGCTACAAAACCAGACATCTGTGATTGATTCAACAATAAATATCATCAAGCGAGACGAAGCCACAATTGAAAATCAGATGAAACTAATGGAACACCAAATGAACGACATAACTAAGGTCCAGGATAACGCGGTAAAGGCATTACAATGGTATATCACTCTAACTACTCAGATGACAGTTATTGCAGGGAATTTGCAACGAATTCAAACCGAAATTTCCCGAGTATTTACGGATGCCCATCATAGTAAAATAAGCCCGTTACTACTATCACCAGGCCAGCTTCGGGAACATCTGAACCAACTGAAGAGACATCTTCCGTTTGGTTTGGATTTGCCAGTTCCAGATAACGACGTCTTACAATTATATGGCTTAATGAAGGCACAAGGCACAATCGCAAATAATCATGTGATATTTAAAGTCACGTTTCCATTAGTGGCAACGCAGACAGTGCAACTGTATAACCTAGTACCCATTCCAGCAGTTGGAACTCATGGGATTGTAACGATGAACATTCAAATTCCTATTATTGCTGTCAACAAAGAACAAAATCAATACATTGGGCTCTCAAGAGCAGATCTGGAACGATGCTATCAGCTCAACAATGAGCAATATATTTGTTTTGATAAACAAACGACGTTTACGGCCAATAGCAACTGTGAGTTCCAGTTATTCAAAAACTCAAAATCATCAGCGTGTCCAATACAACACACAAACAGGTCATTCGGTGGTGTGTCACAAAAATCAGTGGATTTTTGCCACCACCAGACCAATTGAACTCACAGTGACCTGTGACGATAACATCCAAGATGTCACTATCAAGAAGACTGGATTGTTAACCCTAGACCCGACGTGTACAGCAAGAAGTTCTGCTATCCGAATAACAGGTCACCGTATAGCTACGACAGACACAATGAAATTGTCATATGTGCGATTTGGCAACTTCAGCATTGGCCCAACAAAGGCAGCGCCAACAACAACACAATTCCCGAAGATGCAGCTTAGCTACGACGAATTAACCTCAGCCAGCCGGCTCACCATGTTATCGTCTCCTACGTAGCGCTAACAATAACATTGGTTCTTGTGATGGTATATGGAATAAGACGATGCTTACAACCCCAAAGACACAATGGTCCAGATCAGACAACCGTGAGGATCGTCAATCCCATACCGACCCCTGCTGCAGTAAACCCAGCCCCCAGCAATTTTGCGGTCAACGTTGGATAATGTTGAACAGGTGTTCAACGGCCGGGAGTATGTTGGTGTTTAAACTATATAAAATAAGATAACAATAAGACAATCATAATATAGAAATATATGTCAAGTTAGTATGTAACCCGATTATAGATAGCGATGGCTCATCAGTAGTAAGTAGGTGTGAGATGGTCAGCAGTTAACAATAAAGACCTAGTTAATTAAGCTGCTATGCAATAAAGACGTATTTTGCTGACCTAACACTATGTCGAACTATGCACTGGTGAGCTCTCTATTTTTACTATAAAAGAAATGCATTATTCTTAGTTAGATCAGATACCAATTGTAGTTACATCGGGTGTGCATCGCTGTGTCTTTGGCCCCCAATCTCTACCTTTGTAATCTCACTACGAAGTCCACCCAATTTATGTGTTGGTTGCGACAACCTTTAGTCACTGGTTTATGTGCTAGTGCCTATATATATATAAATAAATAAACATTTAATAACTTCAAGAAATACTAACGTCTTTCATTGAACACCAACTATGGTGTCTCTAGCTAAAATAGGTTTTGAGAAAATCGGTTTTATTTGATTTGCGGGGGCGGTAGGGAGCGTGGCAAAATTTTTATAAATACAAAATGTGCGCGTTTACTAAGCAAATATACATACCAAATTTTGTGTCTCTAGTTGCTATGGTGTTTAAGAAAATCGGTTTTATATCATTTGCGGGGGCGGTAGGGGGCGTGGCAAACATTTGAAACAAACTCGATAAGCGTACATATGACACGAGTCTACATACCAAATTTGGTGGCTCTAGCTCTTTTAGTCTCCGAGATCTATGTGTTCATACAGACGGACGGACGGACGGACAGACGGACGGACATGGCTAGATCGTCTCGGCTGTTGATGCTGATCAAGAATATATATACTTTATGGGGTCGGAAAAGGTTCCTTCTGCCTGTTACATACATTTTAGCGACTTTAATATACCATTTCACCCTATGGGTGTATGGTATAAACAGTGAATATGTACTTGCAAAAAACAAATCCACAGTGTAAGGTCATCAACAACCAGCACGTGAAATCTGATTCAGAAGTAATACCCGGTATCTTGCTGCTGAACTAATTTTCAACCAATTTGAATGTATTGTGAATGATAATAAAGTAATGTGAATAAAATTTAATTTTTTTTAAACACGAGTGAAGGAAGTGTTTAATTTATATATGCACTTTACAATTAAGATTTACAGAAACAAAACAATATTATAACTATAATAACATCCTCATAGCTTCCCTATTTCTGTGATACTAAAATACTTTCATTTAGATCCTTCTAGTTTATTTCTTTCAATTAAGTAATTGTGTAATAATCGTGCCCCACAATGGGGTTAATAGAAACAAAATCAGTGGACTCCACTGCGAATGTTATAAATAAAATCGAATCATCAAATACTGACATGAGATTAGCGAACATAATGTTATTAATAATTGTCGTAATAATGTGCGCATATGTTTTATATAAAGCTTACCTATTACACAATATATGTGTAACTAAAAGATCCATAAGCCAAGCTAATGACCTAGATAGGGTCTAAAAATACATATACACACACGCGATTAAAGATTAAAAAAAATTTTTTTTTTTTTTTGAAAAACAATGGCCATTCTTGATTATTATTTTGCAAGAATAAACGCTAGGCATCCCAGTATTGTCCAAGATTTAATTGAGGTTTTTAGAAATGAGCAAATCAATTCACCACAAAACTCAATAAACTTGGTACAAATTAGGTCAGCTTACCTTAATATAACGGGAGAAGATTTCCCAGTTCAAGGAGGCTCTAGGGTACAGATGAGTTTCATCCTCACAATACCATATGTATGCTGTTTTTCCAATGCAGCAGGCACATATCGTTTCTACCTAATGGAGGAACCAAGGCAGTAAGCCTAAATGACCTTTTTTTATACCATACACCCATAGGGTGAAATGGTATATTAAAGTCGCTAAAATGTATGTAACAGGCAGAAGGAAGCTTTTCCGACCCCATAAAGTATATATATTCTTGATCAGCATCAACAGCCGAGACGATCTAGCCATGTCCGTCTGTCCGTCCGTCCGTCTGTCCGTCTGTATGAACACCTAGATCTCGGAGACTATAAGAGCAGAGCCACCAAATTTGGTATGTAGACTCGTGTAGTATGTACACTGATCAAGTTTATTTCAAATTTCTGCCACGCCCCCTACCGCCCCCGCAAATTATATAAAACCGATTTTCTCAAACACTATACCAACTAGAGACACAAAATTCGGTATGTATATTTGCTAAGTAAATGCGCACATTTTGAATTTGTAAAAATTTTACCACGCCCCCTACCGCCCCCGCAAATTAAATAAAACCGATTTTCTCAAAAACTATTCTAGCTAGCATAGTTGGTAGGAATATTTTCTTGGTAATTGCGCACATTTTTTATGTGTAAAAATTTTGCCACGCCCCTTTTCGCCCCCGTAATTTGAAAAAACTCGATTATCTCTCGTAGTTTTCTACCTTGTGCAATCAAATTTAGTACACTTAAATCACTAACCATAGAATACATAGATGCGTCAAACTCAAGATTTTTTGATTACAAACGCTAGCCTGAGCCTGGAACCCCAGAGAACTTCGGCAAAAGCCGAACAGCCTAGAACCCCAGAGAGCGGCCGCAGCGAGAGCGAAAAACGTTTGCTCGCAGCAGTGTCGCTACGCATCGAAAATAATTCAGTCTGCCACAGATCGCAGAACGATGAACGCATGTCTGTGTCGCTGTGTTCTCGTTTTGCATATGTATGTGTACACTCGTCGGTACATGCTCAGGCTTTGTAGTGTGTGTGTGACGTGAAGTTGTACAACATCACATTTCAATCGCTCGCTCGCAGACTTTTTGAGTTTTCGACGAGCTAGCGACAATGCAAGAATGAGATGCGTGCTTAACTACAGAACTCGACGGCGCTTCTCAAATGGCGATCGGGTGGCCGGGGTTCGACTCCCATCTTGGTCGAAGTTTTTCATAATGCTTTATATATTTTTTTTGATACATTTTTATTTACTTTTTATACCCTTGCAGAGGGTATTATAAAATTGGTCAGATGTTTGTAACCCACAGAAGGAGACGTTTCCGACCCCATAAAGTATATAAATTCTTGATCAGCATGAGAAGCTGAGTTGATATAGCCATGTCCGTCTTTCCGCCCGTCTGTGCGTATGCGTTTTACTCAGCCATCTTAAAAGCTATCGGGATGAAATTTTTTTTGGGGGCTTTTAATAACCTGGGAAAAATAAAGTATGAAAATTGGGAGAATCGGACCACTATATCATATAGCTCTAAAAGAAACATTTTACAAACATTACAAACATCTGACCCTTGCAGGGTATAAAAAGTAAATAAAAATTATGAAAAACTTCGACCAAGATGGGAGTCGAACCCCGGCCGCCCGATCGCCAAGCGAGCACACTAACAACAGAGCCACGTCGACACTTTGAGAAGCGCCGTCGAGTTCTGTAGTTAAGCACGCATCTCATTCTTGCATTGTCGCTAGCTCGTCGAAAACACAAAAAGTCTGCGAGCGAGCGATTGAAATGCGATGTTGTACAACTTCACGTCACACACACACACTACGAAGCCTGAGCATGTACCGACAAGTGTACACATACATATGCAAAACGAGAACACAGCGACACAAACATGCGTTCATCGTTCTGCGATCTGTGGCAGACTGAATTATTTTCGATGCGTAGCGACACTGCTGCGAGCAAACGTTTTTCGCTCTCGCTGCGGCCGCTCTCTGGGGTTCTAGGCTGTTCGGCTTTTGCCGAAGTTCTCTGGGGTTCCAGACTCAGGCTAGCGTTTGTAATCAAAAAATCTTGAGTTTGACGCATCTATGTATTCTATGGTTAGTGCTTAAATTTTATACTAATGTTCAGCAAAATACTAAATTTGATCAAAATCGACCGGAGTTGGCCGTTGGCTGGTGGGAGCGCTAGGGTGCTCGTATACTTGAGTGAGCGAAATACTAAGATATGCTTGTAAAAAGCATGCAATCCGATTTTTTTAAAAATACGAAAATGCATTTGTTATTATAAATTTGAAATATTTCTTTTATTGGTGTATGGTATACCCAAGTCGGCGAGACGACTTACTTACTTCATTATTGTTCCAGTTCGAGTTGTTTCTCCAGTTACCATTATTGTTATAGCGGCGTCTACCGCGGTCATTATGCTGGTCATAAAAAATGGTATTATTTTGGAAACTTTCTGTGGAGCCCGACTCTACTGAAAGAGTGGTAAATCTAGTGATGGCTTCTTTAGCTGAATCAAAGTTTCCTGATTCCATTAATATCTAGACTCTTTGACTCTTTGTTATGACTTACCATAGCATTTACTGCCACTTTGGTGGTGTATTTTATGGCTTGTTCATTTGGAAGACCATCCGAAATATATGCGCCTTTAAGAGCGTCGGTCAACTCAGTAATCTCCTTTGTGTATGAAACACAGTTATTGGGGTTTCTCCGCAGATTTTTAATTTTTGCTGTTAAAAGATCCACTGATTCACCCTTGAAGATTGTTGATAGTTTTCGTATTACTTCATCAATCGTTGTTTCAGAGCTTAGGGTATTACCCGCTTGACCTTTTAATTTTGATTTTATGATTTCGATGGCTACTGCTTCGTGCGTTTCTTTTATGGTGTCAAGAACGCGAAGCGCTCCAAGGAAACCCGGTAGACTTTTAATATCACCATCGAAGTATGGTATCAGCTTGGTGGCTGTATTTATGAATTCTACCCTTGTTTGTGCCATTTTGTTGTTTTCTTTGGGAATTGTTGGTTTGTTAAGACTTATCACTTATGGTTCTTCTTGACTTATTTCTTCATCAGCCATTAGTTGCGTTTTTTCTTCCAGTACTATTGAAGTTTCCAAATCAGATGTTTGTTTAAATTCAATATTGTGTCTGTTTAGAACAGTTATTGCTTTTTGTTTGCAATCACTGTAGAACGCATTTGCGGCTGTTTTTTGCCATGTCTTTCGTTTGCTATAGTGTTCAGTTAATACTGCTCTAATAGCTTGGAGATTCTCAGTTATTATTTTCGTGTGTTTGGTTACTGTGTCTTGGGATGTTTCTCTATTCTGCGAAAGGCACTTACAAGATTTAGTTAATTCTTGTGCGTGTATTCTAGCTTTTCCTATTATATCATCTCAAGTAACCATAGTTTGTTAAAAAAAAAAATTCACTTTTTGTTTTAATTCCCAGAGAAGTTGTCTCTATGGGTTGGTCGAATAGTTCGTGTACCCAGGGGGGTAGAATTCTATTTTTCAAAGCCAGATCTATGGCTACTAAGATTAATTTCTGTTTCTATTTTGGATTCTTGAGAACCCATTTTACTTAAAAAAAAATTGGTCGTTTAGATTTGTTTTTAATTTAACAAAAATTTTGAAAATGTTTATGGTTTTACTATTCTATATCTATTATTTCTACATCTAAGTCTTAAATCTATTGGCTCTGTACTCGATTCTGATATGTTTATCAGCGCGATTGAGTCCTTGAAAAGTTGGTGGACCCATCCGGGCACGTCTTTTCTTAAAGGAGTCTTAGCTAACAATCTACTATAAGCTACTTTTATGGATTTTTCCATAAGATCTACAATATTTTTTTAAAATTTGTAGTTGTTGACTATCCAATACCTTATTTCCTTGTATTTGTGATTTTTTTCACCTGATTGTATCAGGAAATCAAGGAAGGGTAAAATTTGTGTAGCTTTTTTGTTTCTATTTTATCCATATTCTACACTAACTTGTTAATACGGATGTATTTATAAAAAAATTGTTTTTATATAAAAAAAAAATGTTATTATATTAAAATATCAAAGAAGCTAACATCGGCTGTGCCGATGTTTATATACCCTTACAGTCCATGGCCATAATATTTTTACATGTTCCAAATTTTTTTTCTGTATCTCAATTCATTGATGCACAAAACCTTTCAAATATCATTTCAATTTCTTCTTCTTCTTCCCCATCACCTTTTACACGCATGCCGCGACTCGCACTCATACACATATACATAGTTTATGTAGCGTTGCGTCTGTATGTGTGCATGCGTGTGCTCTGTTGATTTGATGATGACGTAGTAGGCAGCAAGCCGAACCGATTTATATCGGCTGTAACTTGTGTTCTATATATCCGATCAGATTCAAATTTTGGGATCTGAGATTTTATATATAATACTATCATATTGGTAAATTTCATGGCGATACTCCAATTTTTGCAATTTTTGGAAAAATGTTTCCTCCAGAGCTATATGATATAGTGGTCTGATTCTCCCAATTTTCATACTTTATTTTTCCCAGGTTATTAAAAGCCCCCAAAAAAAATTTCATCCCGATAGCTCTTAAGATGGCTGAGTAAAACGCATACGCACAGACGGACGGACAGACGGACATGGCTATATCAACTCAGCTTCTCATGCTGATCAAGAATATTAAAGTATATATATTCTATGGTCGGAAACGTCTCCTTCTGTGCGTTACAAACATCTGACCAATTTTATAATACCCTCTGCAAGGGTATAATAACAAATGCATTTAAGTATTTTTAAAAAAATCGGTTTGCATGCTTTTTACAAGCATATCTTAGTATTTCGCTCACTCAAGCATACGAGCACTCTAGCGCTCCCACCAGCCAACGGCCAACTCCGGCCATATGGAAAAACGTTTATATGCATAACTTGGCTATTTTTAGTCCGATTTTGATCAAATTTGGTATTTTGCTGAACATTAGTATCAAATTTAAGTGTACTAAATTTGATTGCACAAGGTAGAAAACTACGAGAGATAATCGAGTTTTTTCAAATTACGGGGGCGAAAAGGGGCGTGGCAAAATTTGTACACATAAAAAATGTGCGCAATTACCAAGAAAATATTCCTACCAACTATGCTAGCTAGAATAGTTTTTGAGAAAATCGGTTTTATTTAATTTGCGGGGGCGTTAGGGGGCGTGGTAAAATTTTTACAAATTCAAAATGTGCGCATTTACTTAGCAAATATACATACCAAATTTTGTGTCTCTAGTTGGTATAGTGTTTGAGAAAATCGGTTTTATATAATTTGCGGGGGCGGTAGGGGGCGTGGCAGAAATTTGAAATAAACTTGATCAGTGTACATACTACACGAGTCTACATACCAAATTTGGTGGCTCTGCTCTTATAGTCTC